>CAWUFQ010000001.1:1876770-1898328 GCA_963921405.1 Cepaea hortensis | reverse complement strand
GACAGACAGATAGATAGACAGACAGACAGACAGACAGTCGGGAACCGGAGCTTATATGACTACTTATATGAATTAAATGAGATGCTCCCCACCAGAGTCTGGGCGAAGCCGGGCCGTGTCAGCTAGTCTTATATATAAAAAAGACTTGTGTGTATGTATGTCTGTATCTATGTATCTATGTATTTATGTCCTTTATACGTTCGCGAACGGCCCATCCGATTGAGATGAAATTTTCTACACGCCTTCCTTTCATTCCAGAGCTGCCAACTGTGATATTTTGTTAGTGTGAAATCGCCTGCTTACTCAGAATTATTTCATTTTTCATTTTTCATCATAATTTCATATATCTCAGGGGACCTAACTCTGTAAATGTTATTTCAAGGGGCATAACTTTTCTGTATAACTTATAGTCATATTGTGGCATCGTTTTCAAAGATTTATAAACTCTTTGTCCATAGTTATGTACCGGCATATGAGTTATAATAAATAATGATACAATCTGTAAGGCATTTTTAAAGTTTTCATAAAAATAATGCACAATGCATAACATTGTAACTCATCTTTTTTTGCTTAAGAAGTTACTGTAGTCATGCAGGTGATTAGAAAGAGTTTTCATTAAAAATAATGGATGGTGTGTGGAAGAACGTTCTTTTAAGTTACTTTTTTTGTTGTATGAATTTAATGAAGCCGGACAGGGTCATGCAGACAGATAGACAGACCGATAGACAGTCGGGAACAGGAACTTATATGACTACTTATATAAATTAAATGAGATGCTTCACACCAGGAGCTGGGCGATGCCGGGCGGGTCAGACAGACAGACAGACAGACAGA
This sequence comes from Cepaea hortensis, assembly GCA_963921405.1. Classification (NCBI taxonomy): domain Eukaryota; kingdom Metazoa; phylum Mollusca; class Gastropoda; order Stylommatophora; family Helicidae; genus Cepaea; species Cepaea hortensis. Next base: position 1,897,494 of record CAWUFQ010000001.1, on the reverse strand, counting down.
CAGACAGATAGTCGGTAACGGGAACGGGAACTTATATGACTACTTATATGAATTAAACTAGCTGACACGGCCCGGCTTCGCCCAGACTCTGGTGGGGAGCATCTCATTTAATTCATATAAGTAGTCATATAAGCTCCCGTTCCCGACTGTCTGTCTGTCTGTCTGTCTATCTATCTGTCTGTCTGTCTGTCTGTCTGTCTGTCTGACCCGGCCCAGCCCATGGTGGAGAGCATCTCATTTAAATCATATAAGTAGTCATATAAGATCCCGTTCCCGACTATCTGTATGTCTGTCTGTCTTGGGTAAATGGAGGAGGGAGGAGGAAGAGGGAGGTGGAGGAGGGAAGAGGAGGGAGGAGGAGGGAGGAGGAGACAGGAGGAATAGGAGGGAGGAGGAGGGATTAGGAAGAGGAGGGAGGAGTAGGGTGGAGGAGGAGGGGGAGGAGGAGGGAGGAGGAAGAGGGAGAAGGAGGGAGGAGGAGAGAGGAGGAGGAGGAGGAGGAGGAGAAGTGAGTAGGAGGAGGGAGAGGGAGGAGGAGGGAGGAGGAGGAGAGAGTAGGCGGAGGGAGGAGGCGGAGGGAGCAGGAAGAGGGAGGAAGAGGGAGGAGGAAGAGGGAGAAGGAGGGAGGAGAAGGAGGAGGGAGGAGGAAGGAGGAGTAGAGAGTGGGAGGAGGGAGGAGGCGGAGGGAGGAAGAGGGAGGAGGAAGAGGGAGAAGGGAGGAGGAGGGAGGAGGTAGTAGGATGATTGATTGCCATCCCAACAGGTTAATATGTTATCGCGGACCTCAGAGAGAAGTGTCTATGTAGAAGACCATTTCCTGGACGTACGTATTTTGGGAGGGGGAGGAGGGAGGAGGGAGGAGGAGGAAGAAGAAAAAAAAACTACGACAGTTGGCATCTCTGGAATGAAAGGAAGGCGTGTAGAAAATTTCATCTCAATCGGATGGGCCGTTCGCGAGCGTATAAAGGACATACATACAGACAGACATACAGACAGAGATACAGACAGAGATACGGACATCCTAATTTATATATAAGATGAGATGCTTCCCACCAGGGACTGGGCGAAGCCGGGCAGGGTCAGCTAGTCTTTTATAAAATTATCATAGAAGTTAACTACAGTTTGTATAGAATCTAATGCTTTATTTTACATTTTTGAGAATTTTATAAAGAATTATTGTATGTCACTTCGATATTACATGTAATATTTTATCCTTCTCATGAATACTTAATTCGTATATCCTTTGTATATTTTTGTCGGACCTGTAAAAGGCCAAACTAATCATCATCATCATCAATTGCCGTGCCGACTGGCGTAGGCAGTCATCACTCTCCTCTGATCTCTGTCTTTGGTTTTCTGGATCTACTCTGCTGTTGATATCCCTCCATGCCACCGTCGCAATCCATCCAGCATCAGTTCTCGTGGTCTGCCTCTGCCTCTCTTCCCCTCGTTCTTTAAAGCTGTCACGATGTTCTCCAGCGCCTCTCTTCTCATCACATGACCACAAAAAAAAGATATTTATCTCTTTCTTATTGTTGTATATAATGTTCTATTTTTGCCAGCCTCTTTAAGGCATTCTTCGTTTGTTACTTTGACAGTCCAAGGAATTCGCAACATTCGTATAAGGAACCACATTTCTGTTGCTTCCAATCTCTTCCTAATTTGTTCATTTATAATCCAAGATCCACAGCCGTACAGTAAAACAGGTTCTTTATAGCTCTTCAGCACTCTCTTTCTTACATTCAATGATAGCGACATATTGTATAAGATATTCTTCCTTTTTTGAAATGCAGCCTTTTCTTGCCCTATTCTGCTCTTAATCTCTGTTTTACATCTTCCACCTGATGTTATAAATGTCCCTGGATATTTAAAACTATCCACTTGGTGAAGAATTTTCCCTTCTATCTCTATTTCACATTTGGGTGTCACCTGTTTCTTTGATATCACCATTGTTACTGTTTTCTTGATATTCAAGGAGAGTCATTTTTTTACTACAATGTCCAACAATTGTTGTAGATCTGTTGCATTATCCGCTATCAATACTGTGTCATCTGCATAGCGTATATTATTTATATTATAACCTCCAAATATTATTCCTGGCTTTTCTTTGATCTCTATCATTATTACTTCGCCATAGAGGGAGAAGAGATCCGGTGACAAAACACATCCCTGTCTTACTCCCAACTTTATGTGTTCATAATTTCCTTCTTTATTTCCCATTTCTTCTTCTTCTTCTTCTTCTTTGCGTTCATCCGGAGTGTTTTTTCAGATGTGATTGCGGTGTGCGTTAGACACCCTTGGGTCGAAACCCTTAGGTCAACACATCCGGCTTTTGCGTGCATTTTTGACCATGTTAGCATTCCTGGGAGACTCTCACTTTCGTGGTACCGTCCACAACCCAGCTGGCCAAGTTGGAACGGTCGAAGACAACGGTCTTCCCTCAAAGGAAGGCAGGGACAGTCCATAGCATTTTCCGCCATCCTGGGTGGCTTCCATAATTGCAGAGTCGACACATAACGCTCTGGTACTGGGCTCACCGAGGGAATCGTCACGTCATGCTCATGGCTGCTTTAATTCCTCACTTCAATATATTGGTCATTTCGTTTGCCCCGGGCCTTTCCCGTACAAACCAGACAGGTTTGCAGATGGTATCCACTCAGCGAGTTTTCGGACATGTGCTTGTCGTTGCTCCCGTCAGAGCTGTTCCAGGCACGACAGACATTCGGAAAACTACCTAGTCAGAGCTGTTCCGAACAAGAGCGGCATTCGGAAACTAGGTAGTCAAAGCTGTTCCTAGCACGAGAGACATTCGGACGAGACATTTCACTCGGACGTAATTGCGTAGTGTTAATTTTTAGTTTTCCACCCATAGGACGACACTTCTGGCTTCCGGCGGGCATTTTTTAATGAGGTTAGCCTTCCTCTGGTTTCGAGGCGCGTTAGACTTATTGTTGTGATGCCGCCCACATCTCAGCTGGTCAAGATAGAACGATCAACGACATCGCGGTCGGCCCTCAAGGAAAGGCAGGGGCAGACCATGGGCATTCCCTTGCTATCCAAGGAGGCTTCCATAATTGCAGAGCCGGCACATATTGCTCTGAGACTGGGCTCACCCGAGGAGTTGCTACGTCCTGCTCATGGCTGCTTTAGTTCCTCACTTCCATGTGTTGGGCATCTCGCTTGCCACTGGTAGCTCAAACACACACCAGGAGCGGTCAGACTGCGGGCGACATCCACTCGTTAGGCTTTTGCTTGTGACTTCGGACCACGCAATAGGTTCGCTCGCCGTGCGTTCCATTTCGTGTTATTGAGACGTTTTTCCACTTTTGTCTACACTCTCTATGAGTTAGATACAGACAGTTTTCGTAACCATTTCCTTCGACTGGGGCACTTTTCTGACTTTTTGTACTCGCTCACGAGGTAGGCTACATGTGCTGCCGGCTCAGCACCTTACCTTCGTGCAGCAGTGAGCGAGAAACGGCCCGGCCATCTCATCCGGGAATCCATCATATCCCCCAGCTGAGAGCCTTCGAACAAGTATCAGAAGTGGGCATGTAGCTTGCTCAGTATCTAACGTCTATTTTTCGGTAAGTGGGTATCGGCCCGGCTCTCAGATCCGAGGGTTTGTGGCTTAGAGGCGTTCAGCCTAAACCCCCGACAGAGAGCCTTAGAGTATTGTCCGGACCAAGAACTTCTGCCTTCATGCGCCTGATTTAAACTTTTGACTGCTATCCTCAGTCTACCTGCAGAGCAGCAGGTTGTGTCTCTCTTAGTCTGGCCCCTATCCCATAAGCTGTCCGATATGTAGTTGTCATCCATCGGCAAGCAGATGGGGTCAATGGGACACACAAGCTCCCCCACCACGGCAAGGTGGAGACATATCGGGGGAGTATTTCCCATTTTAATTGCTGCTGCTTGGTTCCAATAAATATTTTTAAAATTATTCTGAGATCTTTCCCATCAATGTTAATATCTTCCAACATTTTAATAAGTTCATCATGTTTTACTTTATCAAATGGCCTATTATAAACTATGAAGCACAAATATATGTCTTTCTTTGTCTCTACTGATCTTTCTAATAGTGTTCGCAATGTGTATATTGCATTGTTTGTACCTTTTCCGTCCACAGATCCATACTGTTCTTCAACAATTTTCATTTTCATTTTCTTCCTTGTTCTTCTCATTATAATTCTGAGTAGAAGCTTAGTGACATGATGTATTAGGTTAATCGTAAGAAGATCTTCGCATTCAATTGCTCCTGGTCTTTTTGGTATGACTATAAATACAAATTTCAACATATAGCTTGGTATATATCCACTTCTATAAATATCATTCACCAAAACAGAAGTTAAGTGTGCTATAAATGAACTTGCATCTGGCAAGGCTCCAGGTAAGGATGGGATTCCAATAGAGGTTATCAGGAGTGGGCAAAACACTCACTCTACAGATCCACCAGCTAATAGAGCTATACTGGCGAGAAGGACAAGTCCCACAGGATTTCAAAGATTCAAACATCATAACACTGTACAAGAACAAGGGCGACCGATGCGACTGCAACAACTATAGGGGTATCTCACTTCTGTGTATTGTTGGAAAAGTATTTGCCAAAATTGTTCTGCACAGACTTCAAGTCCTAGGAGATCAAGTCTACCCCGAATCACAGTGTGGCTTTCGACAGAACCGGTCTACCATTGATATGATATTCTCATTGCGACAAATGCAAGAAAAATGCCGTGAACAGAATCAACCACTGTTTATTGCCTTCATCGACCTCACAAAGGCATTTGATTTGGTCAGTCGTGAGGGTCTGTTCAAGGCACTAAAGAAGATTGGCTGCCCACCAACTCTTCTGTCCATTGTGGAATCATTCCACACAGGCATGAAGGGTATAAACAAGTTTGATGGTGCAACTTCTGAAGAGTTTGAAATCAAGAGTGGAGTTAAGCAAGGTTGTGTACTAGCTCCCACTCTCTTTGGAATATACTTTTTACTTCTACTGAAATATGCCTTTCGTGATCAGGATGGTGGTATATACATTCACTCATGCTCAGATGTCTACAATGCTCAGAGATTGAAGGCAAAGACCAAAATTAGGAGTTTACTGATCAGAGAGTTGCTTTTTTCAGATGATGCTGCAGTTACGACCCACTCTGAGGAAGAATGGCAATGTCTACTATCTGCATTCTCCAATACTTCCTCTGGATTTGGTTTAACAATTAGCAAAAAGAAGACACTGATTATGTCACAAGGTGCACATGGGGTACCATCAATCTTTATTGACGACGCCGAACTAGAGATGGTAGACCATTTTACATATCTAGGATCAGTGGTAAATAGCAAATTATCCCTATATCAGGAAATCAACATCCGGATTGGTAAGGCAGCAACAACAATGAACAGGTTAAGAAAAAGAGTTTGGGAGAACAGGAAGCTTACTACCAAAACAAAAGTCCCTTTTGTTATTTTCTTCACTTTAAACTGTAATAATTAGCTTACTTTTTCCTTTTATTCTAGCAATATATATTGTTTTTACTTCGCTTTCCATTCCATTTACTATAATGTACTTAAACATTGTATAGTCTGTAATTCTGCGCAAGAGTAAACACAAATCGTAAACAATAAATAGTACACATTGCATGGTTGTCCTGCTTCGTTGGGGAAAGAGTGACCACACAATCTACTAAACGTAAACGTACCCTGCAAATAGCTGACACAAATCTAGGGTTGATTACGATGTCGTGTAATGGGCGTGTTGCAACCTTTAACTCATAGCCACACCAGGTTCTTTATAACATTAAAACTACCTTAGTGATTGTAAATACTAATTACTTTATGCCTTTTCTGCCCGGGCAGTGGTCCGGTTTCAATCCCCAGCAGAGCCAGGAATATGTTTTTCGACTGTACAGCTCTTGGGACGACATAGGCTCATGAACATTGGCAACAGATATGATAAAGAATTGAATCGGAATTATTTGGAAAAGATAGATGCCGAGGAAGGGAACTGTTCACTTCATCATTATATTGTAGTCTAAAATATGTGGGCCTGAAACGGAAACGTCACACTCCAGTAAATGATATTTACGTATATGATTGTATATAACAAAAGAAGAGCAGTTGTAATATAGTGAATAGGCGCGTGCCTGCTTCGTCGAAGGTCATGGGTTCTTCTCCTTCTGCTGCGTTCATCCGAGGGTTTTTTCAGACGTAATTGCGCTGTGTCAAGTTTTGCGTCCTTAGGCCGACACATCCGACTTCTGTGGATGTTTGTTCGAAATAGTATACGGGCATATTTCTAAAACTGAGTTTGTTTCCCAGATTGACGCGCCTAAATTCTATAATCTGTAATCTGAAAGGTCATGTAATGCGAAGTCTGCCAGCTTGATATCAGTCATATAACACCTAAAGTGCCGAGTTGTGTATGTGTATTTCTAGCACCATGTGTCCATTTATTTTATGTTGCATATCCCTTACTCCTAAGATGATCTATCAAGCACCGGCACTGCTGGCTTGCAGCCCTATGGACACTCCCTTGCTATCAGATAGCAAGCAGGGACGCTTAGTTAAAACTCAGCAGATCAGATTGTTTGGCCATGTAAACAAGATTATCACATGACAGCACAAAGAAATGACTGTATCCAACTGACACAACGGAGGAACTTGGAAATCCCGTCCCCTCAATGAATTAATGGAATATCATCATCTTTCACTTTTACAATCAAGCGTCCTGGGGAGGAATAGTTGACGTTCCAGGGTCTGATGGTAGCACTGGATAGTGTCATTCTGTGTGATTATACAGTGTCTTTGTTGTCGTCATCGAATTTCCTCTCTGGCGTCTCAGCTACTGTCTTTGATTATGGTAACAATCAGCACCCACGTTTTGCACTCAGCGGTAGATCTCGGGAGAAATGAGTCCTTTATATGACAAGGAGGAGGGTGAGAGGGGATGATGAGTGCAAAGAAGAAGCAGTCTATTGTTATTGAACATCTTACGCAAATTGTGACAGGGCGAAGTGTGAGAGGAGAGAAGAGCAGAGACGAAGAGATTGGTGTGGTGAGTAATTATCTCCAGCTACACCCTAGTTCACTACAAAAGAAACAAAAAGGAAAACAAAATAACAACAACGACACAAATCATAGCTATGTTAGGGATTATGAGAGTGTTTAATCACACACATGACGGCGAGCAGACAGCAACTGAGAGAGTAACAGCACAGACTAAACAAATCAACTAAAACTTTACAAGATTTTAAAATTTATTCTAAATAAGAAGTTATACAAATATTAAAGAATTAAGTAAAATTAGACACTACGTAACAATGTACAAATAACAAATTAAGCCTAAGAGATAATTGTCTTTGCGACTTAGCCTTCCTCAATATTTTCTTTCAGATTACTCATGTTGTTCGTTCACTGAATTTTCAGCATTCTTCTATAAAACCAGATTTTCAAAGTCTATAAGGATTGTTTCGCTTGTTTACTAATTATCCAGGATTCACAGTCATATGTTGGAACTAGCTTTATGTAACATGCAAGAATTATTTTCCTGACTTCCAATGACAAGGATTTATTGCAAAAAAATGTTCATTTGATAGACTGCAGATTTTGCTTGTCCTATTCTGTTCTTTATCTCTATAATGCACCTTCCAGCTGGTGTTATCAATGTGCTTATATATTTTACATCTCTGCACTTTCCCCAAATATAACATGACCAACTAAACACACTTAAAATAGAAATTATAACCTGCTTCAACTGCTTGCGGAGATCATTGAGCATGTAATACAGCTCAGTTTCCGGTTTATGTCCTACAGTCGCGTTAGATGTCCACTGCGCATTCCCTTCTGGGCAAGTCTTGGCCAGTGTAGGACTAAATTGGCACCACAAAATGGCTAAATTATTGGATAACGCAAGCGGGCGTGCTTCATTTACTTCTTATTTAATATGTTTCGTTTTTCGTGTTTCATTTCAGAACCTGCATGCGAGAATAAGAAAACTCATGACATGTCGCTAAATGATATGTTATCATTGTGACTGCATTAATCTGTTCTTAAGTACTATGTCCAACCAATTCTGATGGACGAGAGCCAATCTCTCTTTCTCGGTCCTCTGGTCTGTCGCTGCCTGTCTGTCTCTCTGTCTGTCTGTTTGCTCCCCCTTCAAACATATATTTGTTCTATATAAGTCAGATGATAACGGTCAGGTATAGAACGTTTTTACTTTAACTTATAGAAGTCGAGCGGCAGAAGAGCGCCTGCTCTTAAACTTCATGTGCGTTAATGGCGACGTAAGGGGGTTCTCCGCCTACACCGGTCAGTTAGACATAGATGGTGAATTCTCCGCGTTAACTTCTGGATACAAATTACACGTACCCCAGAAGAAACTTATAAGGGTGGGAGGAGGCCAGGCATCGGGGAGGGAAACTGGTAATAGGGAAAACTGACTCACATGAAAAATCCTTCCAGTGTGGACTACCCTCGATTTCAAAGTGAGCGAACGAAAAACAAACATTTATTTACTTTAAAGATTAGTCAAGTCCAACAGGGATTTATACATCGATGGTTTTCCCTTGATTTCTGACGGTTTGTGTTTGGCGAAAATTTATAAGCTACTGTCTAAAAAGACAGACCGAGGAGGAAAGCAGCAAGGAGGGGGCTTTGGTGCCCTGTGTCCACCGATCACCACGACACAGAGTTTGAGGTATTTAATAGGATTAGCTGCCCCATGAAACTAATCCGCCTCTTCTCAGTGACCACCACCTGTTTTGGATGGCGGCTGTTAATTCAGTATCCACTGCTAACCTCTATATCTAGAGGCCACTCCACCACCCGCCGCCCGGTGAACGTCCCTAGTAATAGCACAGGTGTCTACCTCAGGATGATAATAAGAAATGAACTCATTAAGTCAATGAAGATCGAAACACTTGTCAAAATGAAAACAAACATTACAATAAAAACTAGCTTTCTAAAAAATCAGTCAATGGAATAGTAAATAAACAAAAAACAATTTATGGGAGGAAAATGCACAAACAGATGCAAAGTAGAAAAAGTAGAAATTTTGGCATGCGAAATTATGAAAAACATCATTATTCATGAGTACAAATACAGATCCATTATTCCTGCTTATTATAAGTGATCTCCCAACATTTAGTACATGCATATAATGACAACACATACAATAAATATATCACAGGAAAGAAATTAGGAATATTGAATAGTTTTGAATATCTATGCTTTCTGCTAACAGAAAATGAAAAAAAAAACAAAGGAAATGCTCTATTCTTCTTCTTCTTCAGCGTTCCGAGCCATTGAGGTTCTTTGCTGCAAATACAATCCGTCTCCATTCGTCTCTCTGGTTGACCTTCTCTTGCCAGTCGTTGATTCCAAGTGCTTGTAGGTCTGTACATGTATTATCTCTCCACCGCCTTCTTGGTCTACCTCGGGGTCTACGGTCATTTATTTCCTGAGTGTAAGCGAGTTTTGTTTCCCTATTATCTTCCATTCTTTCTATATGCCCCAGCCATTGTAGTCTATTAGCCTTCATGATACCAGTGATTAGCGGGGACTTAAACAGATCATAAATGTCTTTGTTACTTCTTCTTTTCCACTCTCCACTTTGTGTATCCCTAATGGGTCCAAAGATGCGTCTTAAAATTTTGTTCTCAAAGGTTTGTAACAAGGCTTCGTCTCCTTTCGTTGTACTCCAGGTTTCAGAGCCATACAGCACAACTGGTCTGATCAGTGTTTTGTATATTGTGATTTTGGTGTTACGAGATAGCGCCTTTGATTTTAGTAGATGTTGTAGTGCATAGTATATCTTATTTCCAGAGTTGATTCTAGTTTGTATTTCTTCCCTTATGATGTTGGAGCAGTTGAAGATCGTACCCAGGTATTTGTATGTTTCCGTTCTTTTAATGGTCATATTATCTATTTGTATGTGGCCAGAGTTTCTAGCCATTCCGTCTCTTGAAATTACCATATATTCTGTCTTATCTTGGTTGATAACCAGCCCCATCTGTTGGGCTTTTTCCTTTAAGTGAGTCAATATTTCCAATGTCTTTTGTTCACTTTGCCCTATAATATCTATATCATCTGCATAACCAAGCAGCTTGGATGTTCCTCCAATATCACATTCCTCCTTTACCTTCCTTACAACTTTCTCTAGAGCCAGATTGAAGAGTAGCGGCGATAGTGCATCACCCTGTTTCAAGCCAGATGTTATTTGGAAGGGGTCTGATTTCCTGCCTTTATCAATCAATCATGTGCCATGCCGGAAAGCGTGGGCTGTCATGATTCGCCATTTAACTCGATCACCAGAGTCGTGGATCAGCTCAGTGTTCCTGTCTCGTCCATGCCATGTGGCCAAGCCATCCAGGTATTTGCCTCTCGGTCTTCCTCTTGGTCTGTTCCCCTCGATCTTGCCAGCTGTCACCAAGTTCTCCAGTCCATTTCTTCTCATAACATGTCCAAAAAATTTTGACTGTCTACGTCTAATTTCTCTAATCAATCTACGATTTTCATTTGTCTCTTGTAGTACTTGGTCATTGGTTTTTCTATCTGTCCATGGTATTCTTTGCATTTTCCTCAGAAACCACATTTCTGCAGCCATCAGATGTTTTTCAGCTTGACTGCACATTGTCCAAGTTTCACATCCATACAAAAGAACAGGCTCTATGTATCCCCTCAACACTCTTTTTCTCGTTTCAATTGACATCATTTTATTGGTCAGAATGTTTTTCATCTTGCTAAAGGCTACCTTCGCAATGGCGATTCTTGTTCTAATCTCTTCAAGGCATCTGCCATCAGATGTTATGACTGTTCCGAGATAATTGAACCGATTCACTTGCTGAAGAATATTCCCATTTACTTGTATATTACATTGTGGTACTTCGTTCTTCCTAGTGACGACCATAACCTGTGTCTTCCTACAATTTAATTCCAACCCCAGCTGCTCACTGTGTACAACCACAGCGTCTACTAATTGTTGCAGATCCTGTGCATTGTCTGCAATCAATACTGTATCATCTGCATATCTAATGTTATTTATGTTTCGTCCTCCAATGCTGATTCCATTTAGGTCTTCTACATTTCTGAAAATATTTTCACTGTATAAGGAAAAAAGATCTGGAGACATTACACATCCCTGCCTTACACCTCTCTTAATAGGTTGGTATTGTCCTACTTCATTATCAATTCTTATGGCAGCTTGTTGTTTCCAATATATGTTTTTTATAAGTCTAATGTCTTTCCCATCAATTTGTAGATCTGCCAGCATATCCACAATGTTGACATGTCTTACTCTATCAAAAGCCTTTGTGTAGTCAATAAAGCAAAGATGTATATCCTTGTTTACTTCTAAAGCACGTTCAATAACTGTTCGCAGCATATACACAGCATTTACTGTACCCTTTCCTTCTACAAAACCACATTGTTCTTCCCCTATTTCAGGTTGTATTTTCTTCCTCACTCTTTGCATGATAATTCGTAACAAAATCTTTGTGATGTGACTCATTATACTAATTGTTCTATGTTGATCACATTCTAAGGTTCCTGATTTCTTTGGGATTGCAATAAATACAGAATTACATAATTCAGAAGGTATATCTCCAGTATCATATAATGTGTTCAGCAGTCTAGTGACATGCTCTAGTCCAAATTCTTCTAAAGCTTTAATCATTTCTGTTGTGATGTTATCTGCACCGGGGGCCTTGCCAGCTTTCATATGCTTAAGAACATTTTGAACTTCCATCTTTAAAATTGCTGGTCCTTCATTATTAAATCTAATAGCATACTGTTCCTCTCTGTTATCATTATACAGGTCTTTCACATAATCTGTCCATACATGTAGAATCTGATCTTTTTCTATTATGATTTTGCCATCTTTAGTTCTTAGACAGCCTGTTGATGTACTTGTTCTTTTATTAGTAAGTTCCTGAATCCTTTTGTGCACTAATTTGGTATTTTGACTGTTGTGTTGTTTTTCAATTTCTAAGCACTTTTCCTCAAGCCATGATTCTTTTGCCTTCCTACATAATATTCTGACTTGTCTGTGAATTTCTTCATATTTGGCAGGATTATTTTTGTTGAGTCTTCTTGTTTCCATTAAGTGTAAAATTTCCTCAGTCATCCATTTCTTACGACCCACCTTCTTTAATTTTGGAATAGTTGTTTCTGCAGCCATATTGATTGAATTCTTTAACATTTCCCATTGATCATCCACATCCTGGAATAGGATCTCTAGATCAGACAATATTTCAAATCTGTTCTGTACTTCTATGTTGAATTTGTTTTGTATTTCCTTGTCATTACTCAATGTACACAAATCATATTTAGTGTTCCCTGTTATATACTTGACTTTCTTCAACTTTATCCTCAATGTTCCTGTGAGTAATCTGTGGTCACTATAACAATCAGCACTGGGAACTGTTTTTGCTACTGTTAGGGCGTTTCTAAATCTTCTGTTAATGAGAATGTAATCAATCTGGTTTCTAATCCTGCTATCAGGACTCCTCCAGGTCCATAATCTTCTAGGGTGTTGCTTGAACCAGGTGTTTCCTACAATCATTTCCTGTTCTTTTGCCCACTCTACTAGTCTGTATCCTCTTTCATTTCTCTCTCCTAAACCATAGTTTCCTACTGTGTATCTATCCCCTTGATTTCCTACTTTTGCATTGAAGTCCCCTATTATAATGTTTATTTCTGAATTTTTACATTTCTTTAAGGCAGACTCTATGTCATTATAAAATTCCTCTACACTATCTTCACTGGACTCTCCTGTTGGGGCATATACTTGAATAACATTTATGTTAAAAGGTCTGCCACTCAATTTAACTAGTAGTACTCTGTCCGACACGGCCCAATATCCCTGAACAGACGTTGATGTTTTCCGGTCCAAAATTATTGCCACTCCCCTATGTCGATCCTCACCTCCAGAATAAATAATCTTAAAATCTTTATGTATCTTGATGCCTGCTCCTGTCCATCTCGTTTCGCACATACCTAATATATTAATTTTTTCTCTTTGAATTTCTTGTGTTATGTTCTCTAATGTTCCGTCGTTGTTTAACGTCCTAACGTTCCATGTTCCTAATTTTAATGTCTCTGTCCTTGTCTTGCGATGATCAGTCTTTAAGCGAATCATAATAAACTAGGCAATTTCAAAGAGGTAGTTTGCCGTTGCTTTCCTCTATGGCAGTGACCATACTGGCCGGATGACCGCAATCAGTGTCTCTCGAAAGAGAGAAAGCTTGCCGTCGCGAAACTCGAGACCATAACCAACAAATATCTGTCGGCTGCCCTCATAATTTCATCCACCACCTGCCTTCCGTGGCTTCTTTTGAACACTTCCAATTAACGAACACGAAATAACATCACATAATCCAAAGGAAAAACACTATCCACACGAATTTCACGGGAATTTCCATAAGGAATCCACAGAAAAACACTGAACAGCTTCTCCCCCAAGACAACGAGTCATCGCGTCGCCATTACACCGGAAGTAATGTTTACTTTTCACTGTCCTTGAATCTTTCATTAAATGCGCCAGCAAGGTTCACACATCCACTAGCATAGTCAAGTGTTGTAGAAGGTTGTTCTTCTTTCCGAGAGCCGTAGGTTTCCCACCCCTATCTAGATGTTAATACAAGACATGAACTGGGATTTCTGTCTGTTTTGGACGTATTTCTTTTCAGTACTCTCATCTACGGCATTACACCCTCGAACGACATTTTACGATTAGTTTTCATGACTTTTCAAACTCTATTTACCGTGAATACGATCACTTCACAGACTACGTTAACAAAGTTATCTTTCCTTAGCTATGATCTCCCTCCACAAATTTAAACAAATCTACACCAGCCGCTTCCTTTCGTTTTCAGAAACTAAAAATAGTATCTGCCTTTATATGTTACTATATTATAAGTATCTTCCATGCATAGTCTGGTCATGTTGATTAACTTCCTTGGTATTCCAAATTTCTGCATAGCATTCCATAGACTATTCCTATGGACACTATCATAAGCCTTTTTAAAATCCACAAAAATGTTATGGAGATCTCTTTTATATTCCCAATGTTTCTCGGCTATTTGTCGTAAGATAAATATCTGATCTATTGTTGATCTGTTTTGTCTAAAACCCGCCTGGTAGTCACCTAATATGTCTTCTGAATATGGTTTTAGTCTATTTAGTAATACTGCGGATAGTATCTTATAGCTTGTGGACAGTAGTGATATTCCTCTATAATTTCCCCATTGGAACTTGTCTCCTTTCTTAAAGATAGGTATCAATAATGACTCTTTCCAGTCATGGGGTAATTCTTCTGTCCTCCAGATTTTTATTATTAGTTCGTATAGCTTTAGATGTAATGCATGGCCACCTGCCTTTATAAATTCAGCAGCAATTCCATCAGTCCCAGTTGCCTTATTGTTTTTAAGTCGTGTGATTACATATAGGATTTCTTCAAATGTAGGTTCTTCAATTTGTGGTTCGCATGTTAGAACCTCTTCCTGTGAGAAAATGTTACTTGGAGCTTCACAATTTAGTAATTCAATAAAATATTCTTTCCATGTGTTGCACATTTCCTCATTGGTATTTATCATATTCCCATTTTTGTCTTTTACACCATATGTGTTTTGTTGGTGCCCTCGTTTCTTTGACTTCAGTTCCTTAAAAAATTTTCTGGATTCATTTTTCTGGTGATTAGTCTCCATATCTTTGATTATATTACTCATATATTCTCGCTTCTGCTGTCTGACTATTTTTGTAGCCTCTTTACATTCATTTCTATAATGCTCTTCCTTTTGGATGTTATTGATGTCATTTAACCATACATGTCTGGCATTCTTCTTCCTAATGACTGCTTCTTCACATTTTTGATTGAACCATCTGTTCTTTCTATGCGTGGTTAACACACCGAGACATTCTTCTGCGGTAGACTGAATTGTATTCTTGATGTTCAACCAAGTTTGGTCAATGCTTTCCTCCAAAGGGTTTTGCAGAGTTTCAAGTTTACATTTTATTTCATCTGTAAATTTCTCTTTGACTGTAATGTCTTGCAGTTTTTCTCTGTTATATGTTGGGTGTAATCTTTGTAATTTAGTATAGAAAGCTCTCTTAAGTTTTATTTTAAATTTTGCTCCAACGAGGAAGTGGTCACTGTGGCACTCAGCTCCTCTATAACTTCTGACTTGCTGTATGTTTGATGCATTTCTGTTGTTAATTAAAATGTGATCTATTTGATTATAGGTTCTCTTGTCACATGATTTCCAAGTTTGTTTGTGTATATCCTTTCTTTGTAGTCTGGTACTGCTAACCTGCAGTCCTTTGGCTTCTTCCAGGTTGATGACTCTCCATCCATTATCATTTGAAGTTGTATGTAGGCTTTCCATACCGGCCACTTTTTTATTAGTTTGCTCTCTACCTATTTTTGCATTGAAGTCTCCCAGCACAATCAGGATGTCCTGTTTGGGGGTTTCTTCTATGACATCTTCCAGATCATTATAAAAGTCTTCTTTAATATCATCTTCTTTCTCTTCAGTAGGTGCATGTACATTAATCATCGTTATATTTTTCCATTTACCTTTTATTCGTAATTTACTAATCCTGTCATTAAAAGCTTTAAAGTTTAAAACGTTCCCCCATAACTCTTTTTTGATGACAAATCCTGTTCCTAATTCATGTTTATTTTGGGTGTTTCCTCCATATATTATAATCATTCCATTTTGCTCTAAAGTTCCCTCTCCTGGCCACCTTATTTCTTGAATTGCTGTTATATCCATTTGATATTCAATCAGCTCCCGGGTTAGTTCTTCGGCCGCTCCAGCTCGATATAGTGTCCGTACATTCCATGTTCCAAATCTCAAAAGTCCTTTAACGTTCCATGGTCGTTGTCCAGATAAGTCAGTCCGATATCGAGGCTCATGTATTTGTTTCGTAACAAAGAAAGGTTTTTACAAAGGTGGGGATGTTAACCCCACGCTTCAACCCCCAACCTGGAGGACCAGGGTGTTTCTCTTTGTCTGTTCTCTACCCTTTGACCTGTCCGGCTTGGGAGGCCCTGCTGGTAGCTACGCTACCGCCGGCATAGCTCTCAGGGTCATTGAGAAACTCAAGCTCCCCCACCACGACAAGGTGGAAACACCATCGGGGGAGCAATGCTCTATTAATTTGTTTTATTTATCCACTCATAGTCAGCTGTTTCTTTCACTCCTACTGAACATATGTAACTAAGTTATCTCCTTTAAAAACATAAACACATTACTTTACATGTCTTTATTTTCATATCCTTTACAGGACATCGCTGTCAACATCAGCATCTTTCAGCTGATTGTTGATATCTTGGCAAGATTACGCTCAGTAGTTTGCCATTGCTTTCTGTGCGACCGGCTTCATACTCTCATAAGTCACTGGCGTGACTCGAACCGCTTCCAATTCTCGTGTGCTCACGTCAACCAGGAGAGTATTCGGGGTTACGGAGAAAGCTGCTAACACTCGACCAGGGAGACCGGCTACTATACATGAGTAATTGGTTAAACTAAAAAGCGTGATAGAAAAATCTGCATGGGAAAGAGAGAGTTAACTATAATATGTTCTTTGACGGAGATAATTTCTATTGTTGTAGCCATCGACTTCATTGCCATTGTTGACTAGGTATAGAAAATATATGATTAAAGGTATGTTACAAATATTTTTTAACGTAGGGTAATTATGGAAATTACATAACAAATCTCTTTCCTCTTCTTCTTCTACCCTTTTATCCTCCAATGAGGGATAGATCCTCCTGTCCTTAACTATCCCATGCAGCTCCGTCCATGCCCTCCCCATATTATTCACTTCTGATTCTACTTCTCTTCTATGTGTGTTTTATATCTTCCTCTATTTCCTTGTAGATTCCAGACAACGCTATTTCTAGTTAAACTGACCCACGTGCAAAATTCGTCCTGTGTAGACTACGCTCGATTTCAAAGTGAGCGAACGAAAGCCAAATTTAGTTACATTGAGAACGTGTCATGTCCAATAGAGATTTATAAATCAATGGTTTTCCCTTGCTTTCCGACGGTTTGTGCATGGCGAAAAATCTATAACCTTCTGTCTACAAAGACAGACCGAGGTGGAAAGCATCAGGGAGGGGCTTGATGCCCTGTATCCACCGATGACCAAGTCACAGAGTTTTGAGGTATTCAATAGAATTAGCTGCCCCGTGTAACTCATCCGTCTACTCTCAATGACACCACCTGGTTTGGTCGGCGGCCACTTATTCAATATTGACAGCTAACCTCTATATCTAGAGGCCACTCCACCATCCGCCGCCCGGTGGACGTCTCTAGTAATAGCACAGGTGCCTATCTTAGGATGGTAATAAGACAAGAACTCATTAAGTCCATGAATATCGAAACACTTGTCAAAATGGAAGGAAACATTACAATAAAAACTAGCTTTCTAAAATATCCGTTAATGGAATAGTAAATAAACAAGAGCAGTGTATGGAAGGAAAATGAACAAACTGATGCAAAGTAGAAACAATGTTTAATTTGAAAAGCCAAACTATGAAGCTCAAAATGCATCATCATTATTCCTGAATACAAATACATATCCATTATTCCTGCTTATTATAAATGCTCTCACATGTAGTATATGCATATAATGACAACACATACAATAAATATGTCAGCGAAAAGAAATTAGAGATGATGAATTGATTTGTATATCTAAGTTTTCTGCTAACGCACAATGGAAAAACAATGGCAAAGTTCTATTAATTTGTTTCATTTATTCATTCATAGTCAGTTGTTTCTGTCACGCCTACTGAACATATGTAACTAAGTTATCTCCTTTAAAAACATATGCACATTACTTTACAAGAATAACTGGTTAAACTAGAAATAGTTAAAGAAACATCTGCACGGGAAAGAGGAAGTTAACTGTATGTTCTTTGACGGCAATAATTGTCATTGTTTTGAGAACATATATGATTAAAGGTAAGTTGAAAACGATTTTTTTAACGTTGTGTTATTTTGGGAACTACATAACAAATACCCTTCTTCTTCATCTTCTACGTTATTATCCTCCAATGAGGCACAGACCCTCCTGTCTTTAACTACCCCATACAGCTCCGTCCATGCCCTCCCCATATTATTCACTTCTGTTTGTACTTATCTTCTCTGTGTGATTTAGACCTTCATCTTTTTTCTTGTGGGTTCCAGACAAAGCCCTTTCTAGTTATATTATTCTCTTGCTGTCTCATTGTAGTCCTATCCCGATCCATTGTCTTTTCTTAACATTTTTGGTTCTCTGGTTTTTGCCTAGTTCTCTCCACGAACTCCCCATTGGTGATTCTATCGAACCACTCAATTCCTTCTATTTTGCACAAGAACCAATTAATGAATGCTTGCAGTTTATTTGTAATCGTTTTAGTTATTCTGAAAGTGTCTGACACATACAGTTTGACTGATTTAAAATTAGAACTGAATATTCTAAAGTTAGGTGTTAAGTTTAATTTATGTTGACTTACACAAACTTCCTAGTGCACAAGTCTCCTAATATATTACATTCTAACAAATATGGCGACTCCCCCATTTCCATCGCTGATCCAGAGGAAGGTGTTTATGTTATTTGCTCAGCATGACCAGGCCGAAATAAGAGGACATTCTGTTAAAATGTACCAGGCCGACATCGCTGAGAAATACTTGAATGACATCCCCTGACTGTAATTTAAAAGCTCCACCTGACAAGAAAGACATAATAAATTTAGTACAAAATAAATTAGACACAGTCATTCTGTGCATGAGTGCGTGTCTTGATAAGTGAAAACGCAAAAAAGATCTTAACAACTGTTGCACACTGTGGTAATAGAGAGTGTAAACAAAAGACTGTCCTTGAATGTCGAAACAAACATAAATAATGGTTATATCTCAGAAGGAAAACACCAAGAAAGATAGGCCAAGAAGAAGATGCATGTCAGTAGATGAAAATTATCTGATGTAATAAATCACTCTCTTAGAATGTCAGAAAGAGAGAAATGTGATATGGAACATAATTTTGCTGAATGACAGTGAGTCTTGGAATGTGAAAGATCACACTAGGAGGAGAAGAATACAGACTGCTGAGTCTGATTTCGAGACGAATGTTGTCAATACGTACCTGCTAGAGTAACTAACGAATGGTGATCATTTCTGTCCACAGCGGTGGGATCCCCGGCTGTACTGCCAATCTTCGTATAGGCCATGTCGTGTGGCGTTGGTGATCATGTCTGTCCACAGCCTTCTGTCTGCTGTACTGCTAATCTTCTTATAATCAATGTCGTGTGGCGTTGGTGATCATGTCTCCCCCCAACCTTTTGTCTCCTGTACTGGTAAGCTTCTTATAGTCAATGTCGAGTGGCGTTGGTTATCATGTCTGTCCACAACCTTCTGTCTGCTGTACTGCCAAGCTTCTTATAGCCCATAATGAGTGGCGGTGGTTATCATGTCAGTCATAACCTTCTGTCTGCTGCCAATAATTTCTAATTACATATTCCTTCATGCACTACAACATCTACTAAAATCAAATGCGCTATCTCGTAACACCAAAATAACAATATACAAAACACTGATCAGACCAGTTGTGCTGTATGGCTCTGAAACCTGGAGTACAACGAAAGGAGACGAACCCTTGTTACAAACCTTTGAGAACAAAGTTTTAAGACGCATCTTTGGACCCATTAGGTATACACAAAGTGGAGAGTGGAAAAGAAGAAGTAACAAAGACATGTATGATCTGTTTAAGTCCCCGCTAATCACTGGTATCATGAAGGCTAATAGACTACAATGGCTGGGGCATATAGAAAGAATGGAAGATAACAGAGAAACAAAACTCGCTTACACTCAGGAAATAAATGACCGTAGACCCCGAGTAGACCAAGAAGACGGTGGAGAGATAATATATAGATACAGACCTACAAGCACTTGGAATCAACGACTGGCAAGGGAAGGTCAACCAGAGAGACGAATAGAGACGGATTGTATCTGCAGCAAAGAACCTCAATGGCTCGGAACGCTGAAGAAGAAGAAGAAGAAGAAGAAGAAGAAGAAGAAGAAGAAGAAGAAGAAGAAGAAGAAGAAGAAGAAGAAGAAGAAGAAGAAGAAGAAGACGAAGAAGAAGAAGAAGCAGAAGAAGAAGAAGAAGAAGAAGAAGAAGAAGAAGAAGAAGAAGAAGAAGAAGAAGAAGAAGAAGAAGAAGAAGAAGAAGAAGAAGAAGAAGAAGAAGAAGAAGAAGAAGAAGAAGAAGAAGAAGAAGAAGAGGAAGAAGAGGAAGAAGAAGAAGAAGCAGAAGAAGAAGAAGAAGAAGAAGAAGAAGAAGAAGAAGAAGAAGAAGAAGAAGAAGAAGAAGAAGAAGAAGAAGAAGAAGAAGAAGAAGAAGAAGAAGAAGAAGAAGAAGAAAAAGAAGATATTCTTTCATGTCATGATTTCAAACTGACTTGGTCACCCCTTGCCTCTTCTCCACTCCAATTTCCGGTTGCGACAACATACTCTTATGACATGATAAATATGTCGACTGCCTTCTGATGGGAGAGAACAGTTCTTTTTGTGAGTTATCTTCTTTCAAGATATCTTCATTTCTCCTTATATATCCTTCCACTGTATTCTCATCATTCTTTTATAAATCCACATTCATAGCTTCCATATAAATTCCTCTAAATACAACCAATGACTGTAGAGTAATGCCGTGAACCTGAAACTGACTACTACTTTTATT
>CAWUFQ010000001.1:1811770-1871770 GCA_963921405.1 Cepaea hortensis | reverse complement strand
ATGCAGCGGGTGATCCCTATCTGTAGCAACTCTCAGGTACCATTTGGCCTGAAAGACCCTATGCCTATCCGTCATTGTTGGTAGCGCCAGGATATGCATCATGCATATCATTGGTGTGTCCTTTGTGCACCCCAGAATTATCAACATGGCAGCATTTTGTATGCGTTCCAACCTTTCAAGCTGGCTCTTTGATACTGTCAGCATCCCCAAACCATACTCAAATCCTTAATCGTTAGTAGTAAGTGAACATTCAAAGATAAATCCTGTCCTAAAGCATCATGTTATGTAAGAATCATTCAAAAGTGAAAATCTTACCTGATTTGACGATGCTTTTTCCGTTTCATTTACATTGAAGAAGACGTTGCTATAAATATAGTAAGTGCCAGTTTTCAGAATGACAATGCCGTCTTCAAGAACTGTGGCGCCTCGGCGTTGTTCTCCCAGACCATCGTTGTTGCTGGGATCAAACTTCACTACACTGTAACCTGGTACACATTGAAAAGTGAACGTAGGTTTGTGGTTAATTATCTTATTGTTAATCTTGACGTGTAATTATGGTTTTATACACACATAAACTGCACCATAAATTCTTTTATAGCTCTCTATCTAAGGGAGGTTACTAAATCAACTTTTTCTAAAAGGAGACAAGAAAAGACACATTTGTTTTTATAAGGGCAGTCAACTTGAATTATAATGTTTTTATTATTTTTAAAAGCCGGCTGGGAGAACAAGCAAGGCGCCGTGGACTTAGAAGCAAATGTAAAGAAACCAGCCAAACAGAAATCACAAGAACACCTCATAACAAGAACACGGAAGAAGAACCATCTGCAAATCTAACCATTAGAGAACTCCTGTTTCCGACGACCAAGCACTAATAGCAAAATCAGAAACTGAATTACAAGACCACATGAATAGTCTAAATGAAATGTGTGGGGAACATAACATGAAAATTAGAACAAGTAAAACAGAGATAATGAATGTAACTAAAGAAGAAAAAGCAACAACGATTCACCTAAACGAACATCCCTTGTAAACATAAAGCACTTATTGATTGGGCTTTATTTTATGTCTTTCTATCAGTTCAATGCATGGAATGGTAACTATGCTATTTCTTACCATATGCATTCTAATTATGTGTCTCTTAATACAGTTAGTAGTGTTACTCGAGTATTTACTTTAAGACGCTACTTTACATGCCGCGCCATAGGAATACAAATGAACGCAGATGACATCTTTTTTATTTGGTCAGTTAGTTTTATATCTTCCATAAAGTTTCTTAAGCTGCGGCGATTCTTGTTCCAATCTCTCACGATATCTCTCATCAGATGTTATGACTGTTGCGAGGTAGTTTTACCGAGTTACTTAGTTTAAGAATATTCTCATTTACTTGTATATTACACAGTGGCACTTCATTTTATCCTATTGACGACCATAATATATGTCTTTATAATTTTAATACTAACGCTAATTCTTCTCCGTATCCCACAAACGTTTCAGGTACTGCTAATTTTCTGCCATCGATATGGTATCATCAAAATAACTAAGGTTATTGATGTGACGTTTCCCAAGGATACGTCCACTCATATATTCTACGTTTTTGACAATATGTTAAGAAATAAGCTGGCTAAAATGGGGAACATTTTGGCTAAATTAGGGCCAAACTAAGACATATGTTAGCCAAAATGTGAGAAAACTTTATGACCAAAATAAGAACAATATTCATCAAAGTAAGAAAATTTTCGACCATAGTGAGGATATATGTTAGCCTCACGTGAATGGATAAATTTTGCCAAAATTAAGAAAATATGTTAGTCAAATCAAGAAAGATTTTGTCTGAAGTAAGAAAATATGTTAGCCAAATTAGGAACAATGTTTTCCAAATAAAAGAGAAAAAAAAACGACATCCAAATCAAGAAATTTATCGATTACAAGTAAGATCATATGTTAATCAAATTAGGAAAATGTTTCGCTAAATTAAGGAAAATTATGGACAAACTACGAAATATGATGGCAAAGTAAGAAAGTTTTTATCAAATTGAGAAAAATGATTGCCAAAATAAGAAATATGCAAGCCAAATGAAGAAAAATATTAACCACAGTGATAAAAATGTATGGCAATGTAAGAAAAAACTTGACCTAAATAAGAAAGATGTTTATCAAATGAAGAACAATATTAACAAAAGAAAGATAAATGCATTGCAAATTAAGAGTAAACAAGTCAGCCAAATTAAGAAAATTTGTTAGTCAAATCAAGAAATATGTCGACCAAATTGAGAACATGTGTTTACCAAATCACGCAAAAAGTGGCCAAATTAAGAGAAAAAGTATTAACCAAAGTAAGAAATATGTTAGTCAAATTAACCAAAAACGTGTTAACCAAATTAAGAAAATTATTTGCCACATTGAGAAAAATATTAACTAAAGTAAGAAGTTGTGTTAGCCAAATTAGGAAAAATGGTGGCCAAGTTAAGAAAAATGATGAATAAATCCAGAAATATGTCGCGCAAAGTAAGAAAATGTGTAATCCAAATTAGGATAAATGTTGTCCAATATTAGAAATATGTAATCCACAGTAAGAAAAGGTGTTACCTAAATTATGACCGAAAAAAATGTTGACAAAAATAAAACAAATATGTTGGCCAAATGAAGAAAAAATTACCTAATTGAATACAATTATTAACCAAAGTAAGAAAAAAAAATAGACCAGATTAAGAAAACATAATGACCAAATCAAGAAATAAATCGACCAATGTAGGAAAATGTGTTTGCCAATTATGAAATCCACATACCAGCGTATCTCATAGATCATATATATTTAAAAAAAAATGAAAACCATTTATAAAACCACTTCAGAACTTTACCACCAAAGTTTCACATATCCAACATTATAAGCATTTCTTCTTGTCATTATAATAACATGAATTAATATTTACACGCATTAAGTACACAGTTATGCTTTACTTTGTTGTGATACCCAAGGTGAAATGGTTTGCAATGATAGATTGATTGATTGATTGATTGATTGATTTAGGAACGACATCATCGAATTTGCGGCGTCCCCATCCTCAGCAGCCAGCGAAGAGTTCCAACACCAATAGTACCAGTAGCAATCTGATTATATGTCCTTCTCGCCTTTCCTCTGAGTGTCGAGCGTCGGCCAGATCCCCTCGTCAATCCTCGCTGCCTCATTCTTACCAGACTATGGTGATCCATTTGCTCCTCCGAGGTGTACACGTGCTCCCACAAGGCTGCAACCACGTTGGCCTTGTCATGCATCAATACTCAACCAAGTTTTGCAGAGCCCGCCAATCTATCCGCCTGTTCTTTCCCCAGCACACCGGCACGCCCCGGAGAAAAGATCCAGACAATGCTTGCCACCCGTGACCTCTGAAGCGAAGCAAGCCACTCTGCCTGAAGCTTTCCTGGTCTCACCTTCCTCATCATGCTTTCTGAGTCCGTTACAATGACGATGTGTGTATGTATCGTATTCTCCATCCAGCCGAAAGCTGCACTGACCGCCTCCACCTCTATTCTTAAGCTAGATGTTGTGGTATCATATGCAAGCCTCTCCTGCACCAAACGTTGACCATTAGCTTTTGCTAACAATCCCCAGGCACTTCTCCTACCTTTCAACACTTACCCATCTGTGTAGATAATCACATCACGCGAGCGAGCATTATCCTAAATTAGTTATCGGATTTCCACTTCCGTGACCCCTGCTGGCCATTCCCTGCATTCCCGAGTCAATGTGATTATAACTGCACAAGTCTGACTGCTCGGCTGGCACTCTGACCCACTCCTCTCCTCGCCTAATGTTCTCCAAGGGGCACACCTGTCTGATCGTATCCTCCGCCTGAGCCATGCACGATTTCCCTCTTATCAGTCGCTCACCATTAACTGCGTCCAGCGCCTCATGCAACAGGTGATCTGTGTCTGCAGCCACTCTGAGGTATGCTTTCGCCTGCATCATCTTGAGCCTACCAGCAACAGTCGGCAGACCAAGGATGTAACGCATACGCACTATTGGGGTGTCTCTGGTGCATCCCAGAATGACCCGCATAGCTTCATTCTCATATGTATGCGCTCCAATTTCACCACCTGACTCTTTGAGACAATGAGCAGTCCTAGTCCATAATCAATAACTGAGAGGATCAAGTGCTGGTATAGTGTGAAAAGCATTCTCTGCTCTGTGTCCATTGCAGCCATAGTTTTAAGTGCATTGAGTCCCTTTTGAGACCTTGTCACAATCGTCTCCACATGGTCCTTGAAGGACAGGCTCCTGTCAAATGTGATTCCTAGATACTTCAGTTTGTTCTCTCTGTTGACGCGTCTACCATCTATCATGAGGCTCGGGACATCAGCTCTTACAATCCTGTTGTCCAGAGAGCACCACAAAACAGCCGCCTTTTCCGGATGGATGACAGCACTCATTTTAGAGCACCAGTCAATCACTTTGTCTACTGTCGCCTGTAGCTCCTGGGCTGTTTGTTCCCTATCTCTCCCCTGCCTATAAGCAAAAATATCATCTGCAAATATCAATATTCTTCAAACCCCTGGTGCTTCTAGGTTTGCAATCTTGCTCGTATACACGTTAAAGGGCACCGGTGAGATTGCAGATCCATGTGGCAGTTCCGGGGTTAAAATATGTGACTCTGAGGTCCATGCACCCAGGCGGATAGCAACCCGAAGCTCACAAGAAGCTTCCCCCCCCCCCTTCCAAACACTCTTGCAGCTTGACAGCGACTATCTTCTCTAGAACCTTCCCAAATGTATTTTGAAGTGTTATGATCCTTAAGCCGCTAAGATTTGAATGATCCTTGAATGGTTTTGGGAGAGGGATGAGATAGCTGTGCATCCAATCCTGCGGTACTGATGCCGTCCTAATGCTCTGGTTAAAGCAGTCGGTCATCTCCTTCAGGTCTGCATTGCTCAAAGCCTTCATGTGGCCATACCTAACCCCATCGGGCCCTGGTGCCGTGTCTTTTGCCTTTTTCAAAATATGTTTAACATCTTCAACCCGTATGATGTCTTCATAATGCATATTCTGCATGGTGCCAGATAATTCCTCTCTAACTGCATCCCTGGTGTCCGCATCATTATGATTGACCTGCTCTAAAAATCTCTGGAGAAACGCGTCCCCTTTCTATTTGTCTGTTGTCACACGCACACCATCATCTCTATAAATTGTTCCGACTGTCATAGGCCGATCTTTTCTTTGCATTTGTCTGTGCAGTTTCCATAATTTTCGCAGTGTTTTATCACCTCCAATATCCTTCATGAAACATTCCCGTTTTGCTATTTTGGCCTCTGCAGCACAGCGCTTGAAAACCTCCACCTTGTCTTTCTTGACATTTTCCGCTGTGTCCACTTCATCTTGTGAGCTTCGGGGTGTCTGTCACACTTTCCTTAGCTGCTTCACTGCAGCTCTCCTTTGCTTTCCAAGCATGGTCTACTTCTGGGGTCCACCGTGGGTCCTGCAAAACAGGAGTTTTAACAGTCCTGTTGCAAGCCCCCTGTCTGAGGCGTCCAAGAAGGCTATAGGTCCACTCATACCAGAAGGTTTTGCGCGCTCTCCCAGCCTTAACTTTCCTGGATTTAGAGATCAGGACTGAGCATGGCATGTGATCACTCCCATGGTCATTCAAAACAGTCCACTTTACATGGTTGCAATGAAAGCAAATATCATATTATCAATGATATAATAAGTACACTCTTAAGGTATTACTTAAATATATTACTGTCGTCATTTCCAATTCTCCACATCACACTGCCTTCATTAAATGTACCCTTTCTAGAACAGTAAACGTAACCCTATTCAATAGGCTTCCATTTACATATTATTTTCAAGATTCATCTTTCTTCTTAGCATAACCCCATATCACACCACCAGATTCAACCCCCCGTTCAACGTACTGTATTTACTACATAACCTTCACTGTTCTCACGAAGTCTCATATTCAATAACGTTTCAATGACAAATCTGTCATCATTGAGGTTCTCGCCAATAACCAGCCTCTTCATGGTCATTGTTTCACTTTGTATTGCACATAGCTTCAGCTCTCCTTATTATATTTCACCATCTGTCACCAGCGTCAAATCCTTCAGCTAAACCTTCCATACTTTCTTCAAATCAGACACTTATAGAACTGGTGTGGGCATCCATGCATCTCCATATGTTTTGTTTCTTGGTGTTCTGTATCAACTTTGCTCATTACATTCTTCCAAGCCACAGTCTCAATCCATTCAGCATCATTAGTTTTGCCGTCAGTAGCCTGATGCAAGTCTAGTGTCACAAGTGGCTCGTGACAGTCACTACCGGATGTGGCTGTCCCAAGATAGCTATTACCGTCGTTCTCTGATTCAAATCTATGGAAATTCAAGAAATCTTGAGAATATAATTTAGTTGTTTCCTTTAAGTTTCCACATCTATAAGGGTGTATTTTATCTGTGCCTTTAACATCAATTTCTGACTGTCAGGACAAATAAGTGTCCTGCTCTGCTCGGATGTACAAGTTGTTCCCTTATTCTGGTGGATACTCTGTCTCCGGAGCTGAGTTTGCCACAACGTGGTGTGTTTCCCATCATCTACCACTTGGAGATGCACGTATGGGGAGTATGCTGGCATTTCCCAAAATTCTCTAGTATTGTTAGGGGACTGGTTGTATCTGTATGAGGACACTATTTGTTTGTGTTAATATATATCGACAAGATTTTCCTCTGTGAATTTATGAACCCTAGTTCCCAGTCTGTATGCATGGACAAGATGTGTTTGTCTGTTCAACATACCTGTAATTGAGTCCCAGGTTTCTGATATCATCTGCTTGTGAACGAACACAGTTGACGATTTCTGCATGTCTGCATAGGCCGCTGGAAATACATCTAAGGAAACGACACATACTGGTACAAATTAGTGGTTTGCGTTAAATATGTCCAGGACGCAAAATCACTAAAATAACAACAACACAGTTCTAAATCAATCATTTGTATTTGAGTCCGTGCAGGGAAAATATGTAACTTTAATCATGTTAATCGAAATACATTATCATAAATTCATGTCGTGTGGCGTTGGTGATTGTGTCTGTCCAAAATCTTCTGTCTCGAGTACTGTCAATCGTTTCTGATAGTGATGTTTCTGGCAGGATGTCAGACTGTTATAGTTTGGCCTTACTGAAAAGTGGAGATCGGGGTAGCCGACGTGATACTGAACACATCACCCTCCAACCGCCGATTGGTCTATACAACTGTGTGTCTAGCACCAAATGTCTACGGTGTGTCAAAGGGAAGTTTGCATTACTGACTTATTATAATGTCAACATTAGCAAAGTGATACTGATAGCAGCTGTGACCTGCGTATGTGCTAGAATTGTCTGTCATGTGTTTACAGACAGAAGAGAAGAGGCCAGTAAAATATGCCGGTCACAATTTTTGACATTCTACCATTACTTCTATCCTGTTTAATCACAGAAGAGAAGTTACATTAGGCCCATCGACAGGATCAGTTTAATAATCCTATGAACGAGTCAGCCACAATTCGGATGTTTAATTTGAAGATGATATTTTTTCCAAAAGTGGTAATGATTATACTGACCAATTGGCCACAATGAAATATGCAGCACTGTTATCGAAACTTTGGCAGACAGGCCAGCAAGAGATAGACAGCAATACACGTGGGCGGGGCTTGTGTGACATGTTGACTGGTAAACATTTTATAATATCGCGCATGATGTACCACGTTAGTTGGAATAAATATACTTTCTCCAGAACTGAACTCCACCGTGACACTTACTTTCTCTGCTGACATAACTGTTGTCTGCCCAACTGCGTGTCTTGCTAAAACACAAACATGTCCTAAAACCAGTAAAGTACAGACAGGATTGTTTTACACGCGCAAAAGCTCATTGGACATGTTGTTCTAGACCCATATTTTTCAATCGGGTACTCGGTGGACGATGTGTTAAGAAACACGTAGATCGTCTTTACTTCCCAAGACATTTTTCTGGTGCCTAACTTATCTTGCGTCGACCTGTTCATGTTATTTCCCCATTTATACCGCTATCTACCTCTTCTCGACCTCTTCTATTTTCTTCTCCAGCAAACATTATTAGCATTAGCAATTCATTGAACGGATGGGAAAACAACAAAGAGCGCAGTGTTGTCTGGTTACTAAGTTAAACAAATGAGCTAGTTTTGACGCGTTCATGACACGAGTCTAGAACATATCTATATGCAAGGACGTAAAATAAATTATGTGAAGAGATGAAGAAGAACATTATTTTATTATAGTATCCTTTTATGCTGCCGGTCTCCCTGGCCGAGGAGTTAGCAGCTTTCTCCGTAACCCCGAATACTCTCGTGGTTGACGTGAGCGCACGAGAATATGAAGCGGTTCGAGTCGCGCCAGTGACTATGAGAGTATGGAGCCTGTCGCTCAGAAAGTCGTGGCGTGCTGATGAGCGTAATCTAGTCTAGGAATCAACATACAGCTGAA
Organism: Cepaea hortensis; assembly: GCA_963921405.1. Lineage (NCBI taxonomy): Eukaryota > Metazoa > Mollusca > Gastropoda > Stylommatophora > Helicidae > Cepaea > Cepaea hortensis. Next base: position 1,863,282 of record CAWUFQ010000001.1, on the reverse strand, counting down.
AGATACTGATGTTGACCGCAATATCCTGAAACAGGATGGAAACGCGGAAAAAAATCCTTTTATGCTAAAGTTTCTGCCAAAGGAATATTAGATATCACAGAGTAGCTCACATTTTATTGTGTCTTGTCTTCTTGCAACCTGCGGGATATAAATGGCAACAATATATTAATTAATGGCACATTAAGATAATTTATTACAACTAAGAAATATTGTGCATACAATGTCTGACCCAGTGAGACAGGATCGACCCCAGAACCGTACAGGAAGGGACATAACTCCTGCACTGCTAAGGTCTAAACTCGGACCATTTCCTTGACATACCACTGCGCTAGTTACTATGCCACATGGAATCCATAATAAGAGAGCCATCACTTGTCAGAAGAGAAACATAATAATGTGTGATCACCGCTCCAGTAGACAAGACACTTGATGATGATGAGATTAACAACACCAAGAGAACGGTGTACAACAAGGAAGATTAATTGTGTTAGAGATAATAAGGAAGCTAGATGACTTAGCCAAATGCTGCGGCAAATGTTCAGATATATCTATCGTTTGTGTAAATGTCATACCACTTGTAAACATTCCATACCACTTGTATACATTCCATACAATTTGTATACATTCCTCACCACTTGTATACATTCCATACCACTTGTATACATTTGATACCAGTTGGATAAATTTCATACCACTTGTATACATTCCATATCACTTGTATACATTCCATACCACTTGTATACATTTCATACCACTTGTATACATTCCATATCACTTGTATACATTTCATACCACTTGTGTACATTACATACCGCCTTGTATACATTCCATATTACGTGTATATACTCCATACCAATTGTATACATTACATACCACTTGTATACATTCCACACCACTTTTATACAATCCATACCACTTGTATACATTCCATACCACTTGTGTACATTACATACCGCCTTGTATACATTCCATATTACGTGTATATACTCCATACCAATTGTATACATTACATACCACACCACTTTTATACAATCCATACCACCTGTATACATTCCATACCAATTGTATACATTACATACCACTTGTATACATTCCACACCTGTTTTATACAATCCATACCACTTGTATACATTCCATACCAATTGTATACATTACATACCACTTGTATACATTCCACACCACTTTTATACAATCCATACCACTTGTATACATTCCATACCAATTGTGTACATTACATACCACTTGTATACATTCCATACCACTTGTATACATGCCATACTACTTGTATAAATTCCATACCACTTGTATAATTCCATACCACTTGTATACGTTCCAAACCACTTGTATACATTCCATACCACTTGTATACATTCCATCCCACTTATATAGATTGCATACCATTTGTATAATTTCAAACCACTTGTATAGATTCCATACCATTTGTATACATTTCACACCACTTGTATACATTTCATACCACTTGTATACATTTCATACCACTTGTATACATTTCATACTACCGGACTAACACGAGAAATAACTTCAGATCTATTGATTGGCACTCATACAAGTGAAAGGAATAAGCTGAAAAAGTTCTTGAGAGGCACTGATCACGAACGCAGGAAACAGGTGGTTGCAGGAAACATATCCGTCTATAGAACAATCATCATCATGTGCCGCGGTGACTCGTTAAATCGCCCAAAGAGATTGGCTGAGCTTAGGCATAGGTTGGTCACGTGTTCTCCATGGGTTTGAGGTAGTTCTTGGTCAACCAACCACAAGAAAACCTTGTCAGTTTCGGGGGTTGACCCGACACCATCGTCTTGGTAGACAAACACTCTAACCACAATGACACTGAGACTCCTAACAATTGTAAACGTGTAAATATAGTCTCATAGCAGATACGACCGTTGATGAAGTGTTAAACGTCACATATTATAACCACGACATATTAGGTGAGGTCTCACATTCTCTTCCTCATCACGTTTCCCTTCTCAGATAATCTCTAGAAATTTCTTAAAATGGCAGTTACCATTTTTAATGAGACTGGGTCGACCACAGTGCCATACTGGATGAGAAAAATTATCCTGCCTCTGCGGGGGATTAAACCCAGACCATAGTCTTGGAAGGCAAGCACACAAACCCTAATGTCACCAGGCTCCCCTATCTTTTGTTTTTGAAGTAAAGGTCCCTTATACAAGCCTAAGGCCCATTGTGCATGTGGGGATCTAGACCCATCTTGTATAGACCAGACAGCACCAAGTGGGGAATGGGGTCGGTATCACATCGGCCGCCTTTACTTCACAACACATTTCTGGTACCCATGTAGGGCTGAGTCGACCCGAGATTTCATGTCTATTTCCTTGTAGATTCGAAAGCGTTCTGATGCTGTTCGAACCCTAGACCATAGATACTGTAGGCCAGCGTCGCTCTAACAATTATAGTGAGCTAATGGTTAGAGCAGAGTTATTCAAGGGAAGTAACATATAACTTACTGCTTTCAACATGGCAGACAACTGTACACGGTTCTCTGCACAACATTTCAGGACGTCGCCTTCCTTTCGCTGTGTGAGGCCCTCCACCACTGGGTCGTGTCTGTGCTGGGTGTATGGGTTCTTTACAAGCCGCTGACAATCCAGACACACATCCTGGAAGCTCACTTGATCCCCACTTGACGTCATGACCTGTACCAGAGGAAGGCAAAAGACAGGTTATGTCAGCTAACTTTATTGTTGATAAATATTACACAGCTGATGCTGCTTCTTATTCTTCTTCCTCAGTTTTCTTCTCCTCCTCCTTTTCCTCCTCCTTCTCCTCCTTCTTTCCTCCTTCTACTTCTTCTCCTCTTCCTCCTTCTGCCATTAACAAGCCTATTACAGTAGAGTCCGGCAAACACACACGCCAAACACTTTGTAAACCTGTTCATTGTTGGGTGGATGTTGGCTATTGTTTTTGGTCTACAGTATAAAGTATCCAGCTTCACACCAATCCTCATTATTCGCATTTTACGACATGCTCAGGAGGTTACAGTGTCATTATTCTTGACTTCCCTCAGGAAAGCAAGGCGGTTATGAATCCTAAGAACTAAACATTGAAACATCTTCACATTTTATATTAACAATTATTAACTAGAAATTATTTGTTTATTCGGTTAAGAAGGAGGAATATTTTTTTTTTCCGCGTGTCCATCCTGTTTCAGGATATTGCGGTCAACATCAGCATCTTTCAGCTGTATGTTGATTCCTAGGCTAGATTACGCTCATCAGCACGCCACGACTTTCTGAGCGACCGGCTCCATACTCGCATAAGTCACTGGCGCGACTCGAACCGCTTCCAATTCTCGTGCGCTCACGTCAACCACAAGAGTATTCGGGGTTAATGAGAAAGCTGCTAAGTCCTCGACCAGGGAGACCGGCAAGAAGGAGGAATATACAAGAACTTATGTGGGTATTAAAAATATCTTCATAAAAATTATTTGGTGAGACATACCACCACCATGACAGAAAACAGGAAAGCAGGCAATTTTCATAATTATCTTCCACTTTTGCCGGTAAGCGTGACGCTTGGTGGCAAAAGTGGAAGATAATTATGATAATGACCTGGTTTGCCTACCTGTAAAGAGTCATGGAGGTGGAGAGGTATAGTTGGTGTTCCAGTGTCAGATGGGTGGCAGGTGATAATGTCATTCAGTGTGGCTATTCAGTGTCTTTGATCTCATTAATCTATATTCTTCTCTGACATCCTCTTGCTCTCGTATCAGATCTTCTTTGGTGTAGCTAGTATCTGACGATGTTATATTCCAAAGAGAAAGCAAAACCATTAAATCTTCAACTTTCCAACGTATGTGGTACAAGATATTGATCCCACTGTCTATCTTATATAATATCTTTCTCGTCATTGAAAGATTAAATTTATAGCCCCCGGAAAGGTTAACCCTATCAACAAATGCCAGCATAATTCGGATGTGTCGACCTAACGGCGTAAGAAAGCAGATCTGCTGTAAAAAGGCACAACGCAATCACATCCAAAATTTTTTTTAAAAAACTGTCCGGATGAACGCAGAAGAAGAAGAAGAAGAAGAAGAAGGATGAGGAGGAGGAGGAGGAGGAGAGGAGGAGGAGGAGGAGAAGGAGAGGAGGAGGAGGAGGAGGAGAAGAAGAAGCAGAAGGAGAAGAAGAAGAAATGTGTAGCTCTTCTGATGTACCTCATATATGTATTTGAGTAGTAAAGTAGGTGAATAGATTTATAGTTAGACAGAAAATAGACTGATTAACTCCCCCGATGTGTCTCCACCTTGACGTGGTGGGGGAGCTTGCGTGTCCCATCGACCCCATTTGCTTGCCGATGGATGAAAAACTACATATCGGACAGCTTATGGGATAGGGACCAGACTAAGAGAGACACAACCTGCTGCTCTGCAGGTAGACTGAGGATAACAGTCAAAAGATTAAATCAGGTACACGAAGGCAGAAGACCTTGGTCCGGACAAAACTATAAGGCTCTCTGTCAAGGGCTGTGGCTGAAGCCACAAACCCGCGGATCTGAGAGCCGGGCCGATACACACCTACCGATAAATAGAGGTACTGAGCACGCTACATGCCCAGTTCTGATACTTGTTTGAAGGCTCTCAGCTGGGGGATATGACGGATTCCCGGATGAGAGGGCCTGGCCGTTTCTCTCTCACTGCTGCACGGAGGTAAGGTGCTGAGCCGGCAGCACATGTAGCCTACCTCGTGAGCGAGAATAAAAATGCAGAAAGTGTCCCAGTCGAATGAAATGGCTACGAAAACTGTCTGTATCTAACACATAGAGTGTAGACAAAAGTGAAAAAACGTCTCAATAACACAAAATGGAACGCACGGCTAGCGAATCCATTGCGTGGTTCGAAGTCAAAAGCAAAAGCTTACCCAGCGGATGTCGCCCGCAGTCTGACCGTTCCTGGTGTGTGCTTGAGCGACCAGTAAGTAAGAAGCGAGATGCCCAACACATGGAAGTGAGGAACTAAAGCAGCCATGAGCAGGAAGTCGCAACTCCTTGGGTGAGCCCAGTCTCAGAGCAATATGTGCCGGCTCTGCAATTATGGAAGCCTCCTTGGATAGCCTTGGATAGGCCCATGGTCTGCCCCTGCCTTCCCTTGAGGGTTAACCGTGATGTCGATGATCGTTCTATCTTGACCAGCTGAGATGTGGGCGACATCACAACAAAAAGTCTAGCGTGCCTCGAAACCCGAGGAAGCTAACCTCATTTTAAAAAATGCCTGCTGAAGTCGGAAGTGCCGTCCTACGGGTGGCAAACTAAAAATTGGCACTACGCATTTACGTCCGAGTGAAATGTCTCGTCCGAATGTCTCTCGTGCTAGGAACAGCTCTGACTACCTAGTTTCCGAATGCCGCTCTTGTTCGGAACAGCTCTGACTAGGTAGTTTTCCGAATGTCTGTCGTGCCTGGAACAGCTCTGACGGGAGCAACGACAAGCACATGTCCGAAAACTCGCTGAGTGGATACCGTTTGCAGACCTGTCTGGTTTTGTGCGGGAACGGCCCGGGGCGAACGAAATGTCCAATATATTGAAGTGAGGAATTAAAGCAGCCATGAGCAGGACGTGACGAATCCCTTGGTGAGCCCAGTACCAGGGCGCTATGTGTCGGCCCTGCAACTATGGAAGCAACCTTGGATGGCGGAAAATGCTATGGACTGTCCCTTCCTTCTCTTGAGGGATGACCGAAGTCCTCGACTGTTCCAACTTGACCAGCTGAGATGTGGACGGTACCACAAAAGTGAGAGTCTCCCAGGAATGCTAACCTGGTCAAAAATGCACGCATAAGCCGGATGTGTTGACCTAAGGGTTTTCAACCCAAGGGTGCCTAACGCACACCGCAATGACATCTGAAAAAACACTCCCGATGAACGACAAGAAGAAGAAGAAGAAGACTGATTAAGACATAGACCGATTTACAAACATACAGACACTTCACAAGACGACAAAATGACAAATGGTAACGGCAGACCAACGGAAATACTCGACAAACACAGGGACAGACAGGCAGACAGACGGAAATTAGACAAGTAGACAATGTAATATACAAGTAAATGGGAATATTCTTCAACAAGTGAATCGGTTCAATTATCTCGGAACAGTCATAACATCTGATGGCAGATGCCTTGAAGAGATTAGAACAAGAATCGCCATTGCGAAAGTAGCCTTTAGCAAGATGAAAAACATTCTGACAAATAAAATGATGTCAATTGAAACGAGAAAAAGAGTGTTGAGGGGATACATAGAGCCTGTTCTTTTGTATGGATGTGAAACTTGGACAATGTGCAGTCAAGCAGAAAAACATCTGATGGCTGCAGAAATGTGGTTTCTGAGGAAAATACAAAGAATACCATGGACAGACAGAAAAACCAATGAACAAGTACTACAAGAGACAAATGAAAATCGTAGATTGATTAGAGAAATTAGACGTAGACAGTCAAAATTCTTTGGACATGTTATGAGAAGAAATGGACTGGAGAACTTAGTGACAGCTGGCAAGATCGAAGGGAACAGACCAAGAGGAAGACCGAGAGGAAAATACCTGGATGGCTTGGCCACATGGCATGGACGAGACAGGAACACTGAGCTGATCCACGACTCTGGTGATCGAGTGAAATGGCGAATCATGACCGCCCACGCTTTCCGGCATAGCACATGATTGATTGACATATGTTACAATAGACAAACAAAAAGACATAACAAATGACAGACAGGCAGACAGCTCGAAAAGAGCAAGAGGGGGGTTGTCAGCGTGTTGGATGTCTAGGTATTTGAGCTCGGGCTCACACAGGCAACAATAACTCCGTTAAATATAATATCTAACATTTATTGTATTTCAATATACAGTGCGTTGGCGCAGTGGGTTTAACAAGCCCGCACTGAGTTGCATATCACAGAGGTTTAACATCATCACACAGTTTAACATCATCAAACATTCTAAGCAAACTATCTACCATATGTCTATGAACCCCAAATACACATGGGTCTAAACTATTGAGTCCCTCTAAGGCAGGCCCTGTTGCCTCTTCGATGTCCCGTCTCTCTCTGCCGATCCACACTTGTCGCAATCCGACACAGGTGGTAACCAGTCCTTCGAGAAGGTTCTGGAATACTCTGGCCTTCGAGGGTCTTACTTCTTTCCCTTGGGCGGGAGTTGTAGCCCTTGGCTAATATCTATTAACTAATGTTAGTTTACCGGATAATGTGGATACTGTGAGGCTGTGACAGGGGTAAACATATAAATGTCTGGATAGTCTGGCCAAATTTCACGATCCGGACAAGAATATAGATTGAATACCAACGTCTCTTTGTTTTATGAGATGAGGATGATGATGATGATGATGATAATGATGATGATGATGATGATGATGATGATGATGATGATGATGATGATGATGATGATGATGATGATGATGATATTGATTATTATGATGGTGATGTTAATTGTAGTGATATTGATTATGAAGATGTTGATTATTATGATGGTGCTGGTGATGGCGATGATTAATTCAAAATAGAATGTTCTATATCACAAAGACAGTATGGAGGTCAGTATGGCCGAAGAGCGCCCACTCTTAAACTTCACGTGTGCTGATAGTGAGGTAGCGGGTTCAAACCCTACACCGGTCAGTTAGACTAAAGTGCTGACGTTTCGTACCTTACTTGGGGATGTGAATTATAAGTACCTCAGAAGTAGGAGTGGGTTCGCCTGATGGCGAGAGACACTGGTAATAGGGAAAGCTAATCGACATGCAACAATCAGTCCAACGTAGACTACGCTCAAGTTAAAAAAGAGCGAAAAAAAAAAACACACACAAGAAACTATGACATGATCATTAAATATGTATGTTTGACTCACGTGTTTGTCGTGACCTCGGAGTGCTGAGATCTGTGCTGAGAGAACTACTGTGACGTACAGCAGGACAGCAAAACATGTCAGCAGAGCTGTCAATGACAGTATCAGCGCCGGCCGCTTACAGTCTCGGCTGGGAAATAATATAACAGCAGTTCAGTTGATATCTTCATTACGGCTGTGACATCAATAATGACATCTATAACAGTTTGATATATACCTGATGATCTCTAGTCGGTAAATATACGAACAACGCCTCATACATCTTGAGTACATGAAGAGAAAGAACGAATGACATGAATAGAGATCTGTCGTTGTGTGCTTTATTATCTAAAGTAATGGATTTGATAATGTGAAACGTTTATACTTAATTAGAATGTTGGAAATGTTAAACATTAATGGGGAAAAAAATCTGAGAATCAAACAGAATATTTTGACAACAAAATGCTGCTTTACCAAATGGGAACATTTCAACACATTAAACAAGGTGTTAGACGGGGTTATATACTATCATCCGATCTGTAAAATTTATACATTGACATAAAAGTGAAATCAAACCATCACATGTCAGGAATGGTTTGTGCGCATAATATAAACAACGTTTGTAATGAGACGGCTTTTGTCGCTGAAAATGATCCGCAATTGCATATTTTTTTGCAGCAGAAAGTTAACACAAAGGCCTTAGAATAACTGAAAAGCAAAGCTAAATGTAATTACAATGAAACAAAACTTTTGCCAAACGCAGCATCAACGTGAATGGAACAATGTAACAACGTCAATATATAATCTATATTTACTTATGTGGGCACTTTGATAGCAAGAGAAGGAAGAGGATGGATTCAAGAAATTACACGCTGATAAGCCCAAAGAAAAGCAGCATTTCACAAGATGTAGATTATGTGCAGTATTTGTGTGTCAATGAAGGTGAAATTGATTATGGATTAGGTCTGCTCACTGTCTCAGAGAGTCAGCTGGTGAAGTTAGAGCGCATACAGAACGAAGCTATGCGGGTCATTCTGGGATGCACTAGAGACACCCCAGTAGTGTGTATGCGTTACATCCTTGGTCTGCCGACTGTTGCTGGTAGGCTCAAGGTGATGCAGGCGAAGGCATACCTCAGAGTAGCTGCAGACACAGACCACCCACTGCATGAGGCGCTGGACGCAGTTAAGGGTCAGCGACTGATAAGAGGGAAATCATGGATGGCTCAGGCGGAGGATACGATCAGACAGGTGTGCCCCTTGGAGAACATTAGGCGTGGAGAGGAGTAGGTCAGAGTGCCAGCGGAGCAGTCAGAATTGTGCAGAGTTGTAATCACATTCAGCCGGGAGTGCAGGGAGTGGCCAGCAGGGGCCACGGAAGTGGAAATCCAGCAACTAATTCAGGACAATGCTCACTCGGGTGATATGATTATCTACACAGATGGTTCGGTGTCAAGAGGTGAGAAAAGTGGCTGGGAGTTCATAGCCAAAGCAAATGGTCGACGTTTGGGGCAGGAGAGCCTGGCATATGATACCACAACATCCAGCTTAAGAATGGAGGTGGAGGCGGTCACTGCGGCTCTCTGCTGGATGGAGAATACGACACACACACACACACACACATCGTGATTGTAACTGACTCAGAAAGCATGCTGACGAGGGTGAGGACGGGTAGACTTCGTGCGGAGTGGCTTGCTACGCTTCGGAGGTCATGGGTGACAAGCATCGCCTGGATCTTTTCTCCGGGGCATGCCGGTGTGCTGGGAAATGAACAGGCGGACAGATTGCCTGGCTCTGCTGAACTTGGTGGAGTATTGATACATGACGAGGCAGACGTGGTTGCGGCCTTGTGGGAGCACGTGCACACCTCGGAGGAGCAAATGGATTACCATGGTCTGGCAAGAATGAGACAGCGAGGAGTGACGAGGGGATCTGGCCGACGCTAAACGCTCAGAGGAAAGGCGAGACGGACTTATAATCAGATTGCTTTGCTACTGGTACTATTAGGGTTGGAACTCTTCGCTGGCTGCTGAGGATGGGAACGGAGCGCTTATTGGAATGCCCCGAATGCTGTGATGTCGATTCCTAAATCAATCAATCAATCATTGAAGGTGAGAATAAGAGACAATATTGGTTTAAGGAAGTAAATTATGGTCAATTAAGAACATAGTGGGGAATTATAAGGAAGCTGTGAAGATGTGATTTTACAGAAGAGTGATGAGGAAACCGTGGACGGATAGAAAGAGTGATGAATATATCTTGGAAGAAGTTATCTCACAAACCCAACATTCATTGGGCATATCATGAGAATAAGACAGTTGAAGTACGTCGTGACATTGGGAAATTAGGAGTGGGGGAGATGTAGGGAGAGACATGATAGAAGATGCTGGACAATTTTACACCATGGCATAGATGAAATTCTGTTTCAGAAAGTGTTGACAGCACAAGAGACAGAGGGGACTGTACAAACATGATAATCAAATTTCACTAAAAGAAGAAGTCTCTAATTATCTTCTCCGTGTGATCCTGAGTCTTGCTCTATGTTTGTCCTGTGGGTTCCAGTGACAGGGCCTTCTAGTTATACCCAATGTGTATCCTTCCAGTGGCAGGCCCTTTCCCTCCACTCTTGACTGGCTAGACTCTGTCTGGCTCTCACCATAAACCACGCATTTGCGCTTATTTCATGCTGTTTTAGTTCTTTTGTTCTTTACAGGCACCAGCTTGTATTTTGTTTGTAATTGTTTTAGTCATTCTCCAGTTTTCTTATCCAAACAAAATGTCGCTTAAAAGTCGACAGGGTCGACTTCATTGTACCATGTTTCGTCCCATATGACTCAGTCTCTTTCTTCAGAGCGGAAAGTGTCGCACAAAGCACGAACTCCGTAGCTCCAGCGACGACCCTCAGGAGTCTCCGAAAAAAAAATGCACTCATGAACCGAAGGACGCGGCCCGGAATCGAACCCACAACCTTCGGAGCTCGAGACATACGGCTTGACCACTTCGCCACGGAGGCTTCCAACTTATATTATCTTCTTTATCTAAACAGAAGTACTAGATTAACGTGACAGTTATACAACAGAGTGAGCCAAAAAGACAGCGAAGTTTATACAAGAGGCAACACTGCAGATACAGACAATACATTTCAATCGAACGATGCAAAATTCGTAATAGAGGCACTCCTGTCTGGGAAGTTGCCAGTTCTAAGGACACTACTTTCTGAACTTAGCAGTTAGCATAAGGTCACCATACAGTAGATACCATCCCACTGTGGAGTGCCCAGAAACGAAAGAGCTGATCGATTGGCTAAGGACGGAGCAAAAGAAGAACAACCGGATGTGCCCATTACATACCACCAAAAGAAAAGAATGATCAAATCAGTCAGAAGGCCACCAAACCCTACTCAAGACGACTACCACGTTATGGACAGACAAGAACAGGTCATTTTTCTGCGCTCCAGAACAGGACACAATAGATTATGCAACAACATGTATACACAATTTAAGATTGATGACTCAGCCATGTGCACGCGTGGTTTGGCGTCGCAAACACCAGAGCACATATTCAAGGATTGCCCAAACTAAAACATATCCAGGCGAACCTTCTGGCCTAGAGAGACAACAGTGGAAGGTAAACTATATGGACCGCTGAGTGAACTAAAAAAGACTGTTAGATTCCTACAAGAGACAACATTGCAGTTATAAACATATTTCAGGCAAACGAAAGAAGAAGAAGAATCGAACGATAGAAGAAGATGAAGAACGCTACAGTTAAATATACTAAGTTTGGTACTAGTTTTACTAGTTCCATAAATCTGATCAGTGCTTGCAATATGTTCCAGTTTTGCCTTTCTCATAATTTTGTTTAAACAAAAATCGACAACTATCTCTTAGCTGATGTTGTAATAGTGGTATTTAATCTTACCATCTTGCAAACCATGATGCCTTCTTGTTTCGCGTTGCCAATGTATTTTTAGCATTCGTCTGTAAAACTGCTATACTGATCTTTGAGAGGATATTTAAGCTCATGTAGTAACTGTCCCTCTCGGACAGTGAACGCAATGTCATAGTTTTAACTTACTGGGTTCGAAGTCAGCCGCATGCGTTTTGGAAGCACTTCGCTTTAAATAGATTTTCCTAATGATATGAGCGTTGGTCGTTCACATTGGCAACCTCTTGAGCGTAAATGCTGCTAAGAAAATCACAAACAGCCAATAAATTCTGGGGTTCATTCATAAAAATCAAATGCTACTATCTAACTGACCTAACTCTCCGTGATTCGCAGCCATGAGGTTAAATTGTTTTTCCATGATATGGAAACATTCCTCTTCTTATTGTTAATCAAATACAGTTTCTGTATGAGATAATATTAATTTTAAACAATGCAGTTTTTGTCATGCAAACACACACTCATACATACACATACGCACACATACGCACGCATACACACGCATACACACGCATACAAACGCAAGCACACACCCATAGACCCACTGAGACCCATTGACTGAACCGTTATTGGGGGAAACAAATGAAACATCGATCAGTGTTCTATAGCTACCATATTATATCTTTCTAGACGTGGCTATATATACGTACTTTGATAGTGATTCTGTCTGCAGATTGCCATTACAAACTAAGTTTTCTTCTGCTCCATCGGCATGGTCTTGGTTCTCGTGTTCTCTGTAGCCACCGCCGTTGACATGAGGATCCTAATGGAAGATTCAGAACAAGAACTTATCTGGCACAATGAGCTGACGAATGTAGACTGGATTATAACGTTATTTAATAGCTAACTACTTCAGGCTAGCAAATTACCCTGCCTTAGACATAGACAATTGACAGATTACGTTTTGCAAGATGGAATATATATCGGAAAATATAACGCATTCAATTGCAATGAGAAAACATAGTGTTGAAGTCCTACATAGAACCTGTCCTGCTATATGCATGTGTAACATGAACAATACGCAGACAAGGTTAAAAAAATCTAATGGCAGTAAAGACGCCATTTCTGAGGAAAATGCAAAGAATACCAAAGACAGACAGAAAAACGAATTAGAAAGTTCTACAAGAAATAACTGAAAATCGTAAAAGTTATTAGAAAAGTTAGACGTCGGCAGTCTAGATATTTTGGCACGTTTTCAGGAGAAATAAACGGGATAACTTCGTGATAACTAGCAAAATGTATGGGCAAATAACACGGGGAAGACATAGAGATTAATATCTGGATGTCTTGGCCACATGCACAAACGAGACAAGAAAACAGACCTGATCCAAGACTCTGGTAATCTTTGAGATGGCGAAATATGACCGCCCACTCTTATCGGCATGGTACATGATGATGATGCGGTATATGCGAGGCTATTGCTGATATGTATACCTATATGGCTTGGCCACGTGGCAGGGTCGAGGCAGAAACACGGAGCTGATCCAAGACTCTGGTGATCGAGTGAGATGGCAGAACATGACTGCCCACGATTATCGGCATGGCACATAATGGATGGATTCCGTGTTTTAAAAATCCCTAGTTTTCTCATCTGGTAATGATCACACTGACTGCATTGAGATATCTGCATAAGTGTTTCAGTCTCAACCGATAGATAATACTACGATAATCTCAGCACGGTGCACGAAATTAGCAGCTCGGGTGAGGGTCCAAATATGTTTAGACAACAATCTCCTAGAAATAAATATCCTTGTGTGGATAGTTTCCTGGTCTGAAATGTAGCTATGTAGATGCCTTTATGGGGGAGACAGATCATGTTGGCCCGGAGAAATAGTAACACATGGATTGACCAGGTATTACTTGTAGATTCAACAAACATGTAAACATTTACCCAAACATTTAACCAAGTAAACATTCAACATTGAACCAACCAAGCTTTCAACGAAACATACAACCAAACAATCATCCAAACAACCAACCAAACATTTAACCAACCAACAATAAGCTTACATTTCCTCCGTTCTGCAACATTGCCATGCTGCACGTACCATTGTGCTTAAAACGTTCATCCCCCATTATCTGAAATATAACAACTCCAACTAGTGAACATAGAACATAATGCATGCAAGTACAAAGTTAGTTGCATGCCTTCACAGAAAGTTGCAGTCAACCCCAACACGTTTTGCTGTGTGTGATTTACCAGGAGATTTTTATTTCAGTAATTTGCCATAGCTTTCTGAACGATTGACGCTCATACAATCGAAATCAACGCAAGGCGGTCTGCTTCCAAATCGTCTGCAGCTTTCTTCGAACCCTTGAATCTTTATGTCGAGGAATTGTGATACACGGTCACTGCCCCTTCGCCACATCGCCAACAAGTACAAAGTAAATGATGTGACACGCCTTGTGGCTATTGGCCATATGGTGCTAGCTCCAGATATTTTATAAACCAATCGGCGATGGAGCTGTGATGACGTCAGTATCACACCGGCCGCGATCAGTTGTTGAGACTTCCTGGTGCACATTTTAGTCTGGTTCCACCAGATTACATTTAAAATTCAGCCTTGAAGAGAATTCGAACCCATGACGGAAAAAAAGGGGGAAAAAAAAAAACAATAACGGAGAGAGAGAGAGAGAACCGGTCAATCGCATCAGAAGTCAAGACATGAGAAAAGGAATGCTAGAGTGTGTCGTCACAACTGAAAGGTTAGAGGAGAAGAGGGGCAGGGCGAGACCAAAAGAGAAGATGCTGGACAGTTTGATACATGGCATAAAGGAGCATGAGGATTAAAAATGATTGGCAGCACAGGGGACAGAGGGCTGTTGATAAACATGATCACAAACGCAACACGGCATGGACTATACGAAAAAGATTATGCATGTTATAGTCACATAAAAAATAAAATATTCACATAGAAAATACATTGCAGCGGCACCAGTAGTAGTAGTAGTAGTAGTAGTAGTAGTAGTAGTAGTAGTAGTAGTAGTGGTAGTAGTAGTAGTAGTAGTAGTAGTAGTAGTAGTAGTAGTAGTAGTGGTAGTAGAAGTAGTGGTGGTGGTGGTGGTAGTAGTAGCAGTAGTAGTAGTAGTAGTAGTAGTAGTAGTAGTAGTAGTAGTATTAGTGGTGGTAGTAGTAGTAGTAGTATAATAGCAGTAGCATTAGTAGTATAGTAGTAGTAGTAGTAGTAGTAGTAGTAGTAGTAGTAGTTGTAGTAGTGGTGGTGGTGGTGGCGATGGTAGTGGTGGCAGTAGTCGTGGTGGTAGTGGTGGTGGTAGTTGTAGTGGTGTGGTAGTAGTGGTAGTGGTGATGGTGGTGGTGGTAGTGGTTGTAGTGGTAGTAGTGGTAGTTGTGGTGGTGGTCGTGATGGTGATAGATGTAATGGTAGCTGTAGTAGTGGTAGTAGTGATAATGTTGGTAGTGGTGGTATTGGTGGTAGGAGCGGCAGCAACAGCAGCAGCACTTTACAGCACAATCTTTCTACCACATCTATGCTACCATTGCCAAATCTGGACAATGACTGAAAAAGTGAGAAGCAAGATCACAACAACAGAAATGAGATTCCTGAGAAGAATGTTCTATGTATCAAGAAGGGATAAGATCAGAAATGAAGAAATCAGGACTAAAGTGGGGGTTATAGCTGCCCTAGATTTTCTTAGAAGGCAGCAAATCAAATGGTTTGGCCATGCAAGAAGGTTACCAATTAACAGTATACCACAACAAGCAATGATGTACAGACGACCAGATGGAAGCAGAGGAAGAAGCCTACCAAGTAAACGATGGACTGGCGGAAAAGCAGAGTCCATAGGAATATCGATACATAAAGCCCATAAGCGGGTACTCTCCTTAGGTTTATACTTCACCTCGACACCGCAAGGTACAAGAGGAACATGATGACATGAGGTGATGAGATTTTCTAGCTTTGTCGACATTTTTCTTACCTGTGTTAATATTTTCCTTAATTTCATTATCATATTTTCTTACTTTGTTCGGCATATTTCCTACTTTGGGATACATTTTTCTCACGTTAGTAAATATGTATTTTTTTTCTTAATTTGGCCATGATATTTCACAGTTTAGCTAACATAATTTCTTACCGTGGCTTACATCTTTCCTAATTTGGCCATCATTTTTCTAAAATATTCCACTCGGACCAGCCTTTTTTTAAATATATTTTCAGAAATGTAGAATATATGAGCGGTAGTATCCTTGGGAGCCGGCTTCGTGGATTAGAGGTTATGACATTTCTCCGTAATCTCGTATACTCTCGTGGGTAACGTGATGACGGTGAGAATCAGCAGTGGTTCGAATCACATCGGTAACTTACGAGGTATGTGAGCCGGCAGGTCAGAAAGCAATGGCAAACTACTGAGCGTAATCTTGCCAAGAAATCAACATACAGCTGAAAGATGCTGGTGTTGACAGCGATGTCCTGTAAAGGAAATGCAAAAAAAAAAAAAAAGTATCCTTGGGGGACGTCACATCAATAATCTTAATTATGTTGATGATACCGTATTGATGGCAGACAATTAGCAGCACCTGAAATCAATAGTCGATGCACTTGTTGGCTATGAAGTTCTACTAGGGCTAGAATTAACATTATAAACAAACAAAGATTATGATCGTCCATAGGAAGAAAGAAGTATTATAATGTAATATACAAGTAAATGATAATATTCTTAAAACAATGACAAGGTAAAGCTAGCTAGGAACAGTCATAACATCAGATGGGTTATGCCTTGAAGAGATTTAAAAAAACACAATAGCAATGGCGAATGTAACCTTTTGCAAGATAGAAAACATACAGACCAATAAAAAGATATCATTTGCATTCGTTTGTATTCCTATGTTGTGGTCATGTAAAGTAGCATCTGAAAGTAAATACTTGAGTAACGTTACTAACTGTATTAAGAGACATAATTAGAATGCATAAGATAAGAAATAGCATAGTTACCACTCCATGCACTGAACTGATAGAAAGACATCAAATAAAGTCCAGTCAGTAAGTGCTTTGTGTATACATGGAGTTATTTTTTCCTTAAACATAGAAATTATTTTCAGATATGTAGAAGATATGGGAGGGGGAGGAATCATCATAGTATGACACAACATCGTTAAAATTAGACATGCGGTTGATACAGTGAGCAGGATTGGTAATATTTATTAATGTCTTATAATATGGAATATACCAGGTCACCACCCCGCTGAACACATTATATGATCCTGGAGATATACCACTTAAATTATGTAATTCTTTCGCTATTACAATCCCGAAGATATTACGAGCCTTGAAATGTGATCAACATCGAACAATTATTATAATGACGCACGCGGCTATTTCGCTAAGAATCATCATTCACAAAGGAAGAACGTGCAACACGAAGTATGGTTTAAAAAAACGTGGGTTTGTAAAAGGCCATCCATCGTGCGCCATGCCGATAAGCGTAGGCGGTCATGTTTAGCCATCTCATTCTATCACCAGAGTCGTGAATCAGCTCCGTGTTACTGTCTCGACCACGCCACGTGGCTAAGCCATCCAGGTATTTAATTCTTGGTCGTCCCTTTGGTATCCTCCCTTCGATCTTGCCAGTTTTCACCAAGCTCTCCAATTCATTTCTTCTCATAACATGCCCAAATAATGTTGAATTTCTACGTCTAATGTCTCTAATCAGTTTACGATCTTCATTTCTTTCTTGTAGGACTTGTTCGTTAGTTTTTCTGTCTGTCCATGGTATTCTTTTCATTTTCCTCAGAAACCACATTTCCACAACCATCAGATGATTTTCAGCTTGTCTGCTCATTGTCCACGCTTCACATCCATATAGAAGTACAGGTTCTATGTAGCACTTCAACACTCTTTTTCTCGTTTCAATTGATATCTTTTTATTGGTCAGTATGTTTTTCATCTTGAAAAAGGCCACCTTTGCCATGGCAATTCTTGTTCTAATATTTTCAAGGCATCTCCCATCAGATGTTATGACTGTTCAGAGATAGTTGTACCGATCCACTTGTTTAAAAATGTTCCCATTTACTTCTATATTGCATTGTGGTACTTCTTTCTTCCTAGTGACGACCATAATCTGTGTCTTCTTACAATTCAATTATAATCCTAGTTGTTCACTGTGTGCAACAACCGCATCTACTAGATTTTGCAGGTCATTTTCGTTGTCTGCAATCAAGACTGTATCATCTGCATATCTAATGTTATTGATGTATCGTCCCCCAATGTTGATTCCTTTCATATCTTCTATATTTCTGAACATATTTTCACTGTACAGGGAAAACAGTTCTGGAGACATTACACACCCCTGCCTCACACCACTCTTAATAGACGGATATTGACCTACTTCATTATCAATTCTTATGGCAGCTTGTTGTTTCCAGTATATGTTTTATACAAGTCTAAGATCTTTTCCATCAATTTGTAGATCTTCAAGCATACTTATCATGTCGACATATCTATACTTTCTTCACTTGTTGGAGCATATATTTGAATGACATTTATTTTAAAAACGTGTTCCGTTCAATTTTACTAACAGCACTCTGTCTGACACAGCCCAGTAACCTTTCATAGAATTTGATGTAGAATTTGATGTGCGTGTAGAAGGCAAAGGAATAGAAAATGATATTATTTGCTTAGAGCATTTATTAGGCATCCTATAAAAGTAATCAAAGACATACATTTTTGCTTTATTGACAAATCAAAGGCTATTCATAATAATATCATACTAGATGGTTGATGACAGAGGTCGGCGCATATGACATTGGACACCTTTAACCCTGTCTTCTGGTGAAGAAAGAGAGGTTTGAACTTTTACATAGAACCTGTACTTTTGTCTGTATGTGAACCATGGACAATAATCAGACAAGATCACAAACATTTAATGGTAATAGAAATATGGTTTCTGAAGAAAATACACCGTTAGAAGGACATAGTATCAATATCATTAGCTATACGGCTGATATATAGTATAACAGTCATACAATCTCACACATAAACAGCCATACACACGCACGCACACACTACAGAACACACACGAAATTATTCTTAGTTTTACTGGTCAACCCTTGCATTGCCCTCTCTTGAATGTTACTCTGTCCAGAAGATTGAAGCCCCGTGGGCGAGGTTATCGACTACACACATACAAGAAAATCCCTCATATACCGACTCCACAGCTACACTGTCACGCAGCCCGAGGAAGATTATTGTATCGCTAAGACACTGTCAATGGAATGATGATAGTGTGTAAGTCCACCCACTACAGATAAAAATAATAGCCATTATAATAAACAATCGCTCACTTTACGAAAGACGTATAACCAAAAATAAAATCGCAGACCTTTTGACGATCGGATCCGTAAATAGGCTTCGAAATTATTGATGGCAGACCTCCTAATCCCTAACCTGTGCAACCATCTTTAATTTTCAGTTAAACTAAATACTACTTTTTAATATTAACTCATATATAATAATACTTTTAACAATTAAAGTTTAACTTTTTAAATATATAAAATCGGAAGTAGTTAAGTATCATAACGCGCGAAATGTGGAAATTTAGAATTCATTTTCTTAAGGATTGCTGTGGCCTCCCATAATCGCAAAAATGAAAGTGTTTCTGATCCTGAATCGATCCTGAAATATATAATTAAAAAAATGTGCCTGATATACTACTAACAACCACACGATGTATGTCAAACTCTTAGAATATATCTCAACAAGTGATATTTACGGCAAACTCAAAGAACGGTATCACAGAAAGACAGTCAGAGAATCAGACAAACACGCACACAAAACGCGCTCACCCAACCGCCTACAGACAGACACACAGATACACACGATCAAAGTCAAAACACAAGAAGAAAGACGAACACAAGCACACACCCACACACACCGACAGACACATAAAACGCGCATACAAACACACACACACAACACACACACACACACCAACACAAGCCGACAGTCATACATCCCGTCACACAGACCGACGCACACACTAAATAAGCCTGGATAATTTATCCAACTACTAACTAACAATTGACAGACCGATTATTCGCGGCGATTGGGCAATCTTGAGCATAGCCTACGATGGGTGACGTTGTGATATTCTGTTATGATAATTTTGCATGTCCAGCGTGTGCCGCGTGGTTACACGCCCGCTTCACACGCCAGTGATCCGGGGCTTGTTTCCGGATCCGGTCAAGGATATGCACTACTGACGAGCTCAAACGAGAGCGAAACTCGAGTATAGTGCTTCCATATTGACGTGAATAGGCCTTAGGTTCATACCAGAATACGATCAGCGTTGCCAGTAGTGGATTGTGCTCAATATTTAAATTGACAGACCAACAGCAAAATGTAGTTAGTCTTATCTTTCGACATAGCTCAGGCGCGGGAATCGGTGTGAGACATAACCCTTGGGGGAAATTAACTCTCTTCGTCTAGTTTATTCCTGAGGCAATAGTTGTAAGAAATGGTTACATACAGATATCACTGCCTGATTATTGTCGCGTATTCAAATCGCTGCGCCCGCCAGCCAGGGTTCGCTTTTCCGACCTCAGCGTCTTGCTAGTCCACCCGCCCACCCGCCCCACCCCCGTGCCCGGCCGATTTTTAGACAAATAATATTTAACATACTATACACACACCCAAACGTTGACTGCTGTTTGAAAGAGTTGTCTTTTCTTAGAATTAACTCCCGTAGAAAAAGTTGAATTAGAATTAACTCCTCTTTCTCGAATGGATATGTGACATAGGGCCCGTGACGTCACATACTCTGAAGAGCAATCTATTCTATGGAATTTTCCAGAAAAAAAACTGCTTGATTATCACATATACCACTACTACGGTGGCATGGGAGGGGGGGGGGAATATAATCAGCAGAGTTGATCCAGAAAACCAAGCACCAAGATCTGTGGAGAGCCATTAAAGCCTAGCCAGATGGCATGGCACTTGATGATAATGATGATGATGATGATGATGATGATGATGATGATAATGATGATGATGATGATGATGATGATATATTCTTCTTCTTTTGCATTCATTCATAATATTTTCGAACGTAATTACGTTGTACCTGTTTTCAGCAGAGCTGCAATATTTGTACCTTTCGTCCGAGACATCCTACTTCTGCGAGAATTTCTTGACTGGGTTAGCCTTCCCGGATTTTTCGTAAGACGGTAAACTCTGACTGTTGTGGTGTCATCCCCATAACTGCTGGACCATTCAGAACAGCGTGAGACATAACGATCAGCCCTCAAGAGAAGGCATTGGCAGACCATGGGCATTCCCCGCCATCCAAGGAGGCTTCCATAATTGCAGGGCCGACTCATACCGCTCTGGTAATAAGCTCACCCAAAGAATCGTCACGTCCTGCACATGGCTGCTTAGCCTCACTTCCGTATATCGGGCCTCTCGTCTACAACAGGCTGTTCCTCCGAGAACCAGGGGAGATGACATCCACACAGCGAGTTTTCGATTCGGACTTTCCACGTAATGGTTTTGCTAGCCAAGCAATACTCCATTTCGTGCCACTGGGACGCTTTTTTGACCTTTTATGTATCCCACACAGTGAGTTTTCTATGCAGACATTACACTTATGGATTAGCTAGCCAAGCAATACTCCATTTCGTGCCACTAGAACATTTCTCACCCTTGATGTCGCCCACCCCACACATTGAGCTTCCGATTTGGACTTTCCACGTAATGGATTTACTGGCCACGAAATAATTTATTTTGTGCCACTGGGACTCATTTTCACCTTTGATGTCGCCCACACAATGAGCTTTTGATTCGGACTTTCCACTTAATGGATTTGCTAGCCAAGATATATTCCATTTCGCTTCCCTGTGCCACTGAACTAGCTAACCGACATTGTTTATGATCAGAACTTCGACGGTACCTGATAGTCTTCGCAGAAAATGATATACACCGATAAAACTGCCCTTTAATAAATATCTCAGAAATTAATAAACTCAGAAACAATTTATAGTGACAGTATATAATAAGTACCATGTTGTACAACAGTACATGGTATCAGTACATAAAGGCTGCTGGCATCAGGCTAACAGCATTTGGTATGAATCATGTAAATAAATTATTGAAGAAAAAAAAAAAAAAAAACGAAAACATAAAGAGAAGCCGGACATCGTTTAAACCGTAGAACACAAAAAAGCAGATATAATTAATAACAAAATCAAAGCTACGAAAGCCAGTCTATGTAATATATGTAGAAGCTAGTAAAGAAGACAGCAGATTGGGGCAGATAAAAGACAATATATAGATGATATAGAATAGGAAAAGAGGCAGCAGAAGCAGCATAAATGGGAACTCTCAGAGACCTTAACGAGCACTACGGGGAAGAAAAAAGGAGAGCATAATCAATAATGGTGAGAGTATAATCAATAATGGTGAGAGTATAATCAATAATGGTGAGAGTATAATCAATAATGGTGAAAGTATTATCAATAAGAGAGTATAATCAATAATGATGAGAGTATAATCAATAATGGTGAAAGTATAATCAATAAGAGAGTATAATCAATAATGGTGAGAGTATAATCAATAATGGTGAAAGTAAAATCAATAATGGTGAGAGTATAATCAATAATGGTGAGAGTATAATCAATAATGGTGAAAGTATAATCAATAATGGTGAGAGTATAATCAATAATGGTGAGAGTATAATCAATAATGGTGAAAGTATAATCAATAATGGTGAGAGTATAATCAATAATGGTGAAAGTATAATCAATAATGGTGAGAGTATAATCAATAATGGTGAAAGTTTAATCAATAATGGTGAGAGTATAATCAATAATGGTGAGAGTATAATCAATAATGGTGAAAGTATAATCAATAATGGTGAAAGTATAATCAATAATGGTGAGAGTATAATCAAACAAGCGAACTGATAAGTGGGAAAGTTCTCACTAACATTAAAGAGCGATTGAACAGGTGGGCCGAATACTTTGAGGAACTCTTGAACAGACCAGTCCCAGAAGAACCTAAAGATATATCAAGTCTTCAGAAGTGCAACTGGATATCGTCTGCGAGAAACCATCTAAAGATGGTACTACTAGTAGTATTAAGCTACTAAAAGATGAGAAAGCTGCAGGCCCAGCTTAGAACCAAGCAAAGCTCATTTCGTGCAATTTATAGAAAATTGTGAAAAAATTATCCCGCATAAGGTTTAAACAATTGGCTCGACCGCAGAGAAGCGTTGGTCGAAACAGATAGTCTCACCACTGGTAGGAGCCGAACCAGTACATTTATTATGACATACTAATGTTACTACTTTGATATGCTCAGCGATTCTCCTGCGTTTCTTTTTCTTTGTGTAACCCTTGGCATGGAACCAGTCTTCGTGGCGAAGGTGTTATGGACGCGATTCATAATCTTTTATACCCGAGTTCGAAAAACAGAGGTGCTGTTTTTGTCGAAAAAAGGTATAGCTGCCGGTCGTTCAGAAAGCAATGGCAAACTACTGATCAGGCCCAGGAATCACGAACAGCCAAAATGCTGTGGTTGACAGCTATGTTCTTTGAAGGACATGCAACTAATTTGTCTTATTTTTATTTATTTATTTATTTATCTTTTGGGGCAAGATGGAGTACCCGTTTATCCCCCATCAGGGTTACGTGAAGCTATGGAAGCAGGTGGTGGATGGAGTGTGAGAGCAGCCGACAGATTGTTGTTGTTTATAGTCTGCACTCGGCGGCGATAGACAGATGATCTCATCAGTAGAGACAATGGCCATGGCCACCGACTAGTACAATCACTGCCCAGAAGGAAAGCAACGGCAAATTACCTTCTGCAAAACTTGCCAAGTAACCATGGCAACCATGAAAGAAAACATAATAAGAAAGAGATCTGGTGGTGAGACACCCAAGGCAGGCAGATCAGATAACACTGAGGAAGAGTATGACACCGGGGCCAGTACTATTAATCGTTATGACGGTGTTAATCCCGACAGTGTTACCAAGGAAATTCCATGCGTCAGACTAAGAAACAGAGTGAGACTAGGAACGTGGAATGAGCGAAGTCTGTATGAGGGAAAGTTTTAAAAAGTATTGAGATTGAGAGGTTAAATATTCATATTTCAGGAACTTGTGAACATCGCTGGAGAGGCAAGGGACATTTTACAACTGACAATGGAAGTCTTTTCATATATTCTGGTAGATACATCGGAGGCCAGAGTGGAGTGGCATTTTGTTTAGATACAATAACTGCACAAGCTTTAATGGGATATAACCCGGTTAGTTATATAATTCTCACTATCATAATTAAAGACCGTCCAAAAAAAAAAAAAAAAAATTTAAATAAATAAAAAAGAAAACGAAAAAAAAAAAAAAACAGAAAAAAAAACACACACACAACTCTCATACGGATATGTGCACCTACTTCAACAGCAGAAGAAGACAAAACTGAAGATTTTTACAGCACACTGCACAACACGTTAAATAAGACTGGTCATAATGATATGACAATAATAATGGAAGATTTTAATGCAAAAATAGATACATGGAGAGCATAAAATGAGAGTCGCGTTTTAGGAAAATTTGGATGGGGAAATTGAAATGATGCAGG
The DNA here is from genome assembly GCA_963921405.1 of Cepaea hortensis. Classification (NCBI taxonomy): domain Eukaryota; kingdom Metazoa; phylum Mollusca; class Gastropoda; order Stylommatophora; family Helicidae; genus Cepaea; species Cepaea hortensis. The sequence goes on along the minus strand of CAWUFQ010000001.1, from coordinate 1,838,878 downwards.
TGACAAATTAATTGAATTGTGCACAGAAAAAGAGTTAACGAAAGCCAATACACTTTTTAAACAATACCCAAGAAATCTCTTCACATGGAAATCCCCGGACAGAAATACCAAAACACCAGATATAGATTATATTGTAATACAAGGAAGATATCGGTAAAAACCCTACGAAGTACAGACTGTGATAAAAATCATCAGTTATTAGCAACAGATGTGAAAGTAAACTTCAAAAAGCTTCCCCGAAGACCAAGGCCACTTCGTTTTGCCCTCACAAACATACCAGATGCATACACCGTAGAAGTGAAGAATCGTTTTGATGTCAATACAATAGGAATTGACACATGAATTTTCAATACAAGCTAGAGATATCTTGATAACAGCAGCTAAACATTTAATTCTGACCAAGAACTAGCAACATAAGCTATGGATTACATCAGACACGTTAAAATTAATTAAACAACGAACGGAACTGAAACAGAAAGGATGTGAAACCTATAACAGCAGGATGAAGTATACATCTTTAACCCAAGAAATAAGAAAGGACGCACGAAAAGACACACACCAATATATACAATAGAGCAATAGTATAAGAACGGAGGAGACTAAGAAATGTTCAAAGAAATGAAGTTATTGACAAAAAATGTTCAACCTCAATTAAATATTAGCTGTGACAAGTTAAGAAATACCTTAACAGAATTTAGACAAATTCTAGAAAGATGACAGGGATGTTGCAGTGGAATGTATGATATGAATGGCTGTGAGAATATGAATGAGATACCTGAACCAATGACAGCAGAGACAGAACCTGAACCCTCATTAGATGAAATTGCATGGGCAATAAAGAACCTGAAGAATGGTAAATCTCCAGGATGTGATTAGATACCAGCTGAACTAATTAAAGCGGGAGGAGAAGAAAGCATACACATCTATCACACATTATGTAAAAAAGATATGGATATATGGTATATGGCCAAAAGATTGGAAGAGAACTATCTTCATTCCAATACCAAAAATTGGCAATCTGAAATTATTCACCAATTATAGAACTGTTGCCCTGATTAGTAACGCAAGTAAATTTCTACTAACAATCATAATGTGAAGATGTGGTAAGAAAAAGATATGGATATATGGTATATGGCCAACAGATTGGAAGAGAACTATCTTCATTCCAATGCCAAAAATTGGCAACCTGAAATTATTCACCAATTATAGAACTGTTGCCCTGATTAGTAACGCAAGTAAATTTCTACTAACAATCATAATGTGAAGATGTGGTAAGAAAATGTAAGAAGAGATTAACGTGGTTCAAGCTGGATTTAGACAAGGATAGGGAATACAAGATCATATACTCAAAATGCGTTTACAAATAGAGAAGTGTAGACAATTTAATGTAAACCTATGCTCATGTTTTGTGTATTATTCAATGGCATTTGACTGTGTACAACATCAGAAACTTTGAGAAATCATAACAAGGCTCTAACTAGACCAACAAGCAGCGGTTAGAATAGATAGCGAGACATCAGGTTGGTTTGAAATCAAGCAAGGAGTCCGTCAGGGTTGTGTGCTATCCCCCTATTTGTTTAAATTGTACGTCGAAAATCATGTCGAAGATGATATAAATAGCGAGCAATATGATGCCCTAAATATCGGTGGTCATGAAATACCAGAGATTCGATATGCTGACGATACAGTATTACTATCCGCATCACAGAATGGTATGGAAAACCTAATAACCTCAACAAAAAATAATAGTGAAAATGGCAGCTTATATCTTAATATATTAAAAACACAGATAATGCATATAGATGCTATGGAGAAAGAAATATAATGTTAATGAGGAAAAAATTGGAGGTGGTGGCAAATTTCGAATATCTTGGGTCATTGATTACCAACAATGGCCAACGAAAGAAATTAAAAGACGAATATATATTACTCTTCAAAGACTAAAACTTCTGAATAAATTATGGAGTGAGACAGATAGAACCACAAAAATTAGATTTTTAAGAGCATGCATCTTTCCCATTGCAACATACGCCTATGAGATCTGGTCACTTACTAAAGAGTTGCTGACCACATACCTCAATGGATCGACAAGATACTATACACAGGCGATGGGGGAGGTGGAGCCGACACACCGAAAGCTTACCGCTTCATCAATTGCTAGGCATATGCGAGAAAGCTGCCATGTGATTGACAGAGACACTGCTTTTCGCATGTTGTTTAACACACAGAATACTCGCTTGTTAAAGTTTACAGAAGCCATAATGATTAATCTACACAAGCCAGTTTTGTGCAAATAGAAAGACATGTTAGTCAGTTTAAAATTACCGTGGTAGACAATTGACATTACTGTGCGGAAAAGTGTATATTTCAGTTTGAAGGATTTATCTAGTTACTTTTCTTTATGTTGTGTGAATTCTGCAGTATGTACCTGACGAGATGCAGCGAAATATGCCAAGCAATAAATCATGCAATCTATTGTTTGTGTCTTCGTTATTCAAACTTCCAACTTATTCAGCTGAAAAGTGCATAAGTGCCTTTAAATATAAATGTTATAGTCGGGTTCTAAGAATGTCTTGGACAAAGAAAAGATCAAATGCACCCATACTTCAAGAGCTGAATATTCAAGAAGGTTGGCTATTAAATTTGATAAAACAAAGAAAATTGAAATATTTTGGTCACTTGAAAGGTCATGAAAGTTTGGGGAGAACAATGATGGAGGGGTTTATGCCTAGGAAGAGAGGAAGGCGAAAGCCAAAGAGAAGGTGGGTACAGAATGTGGCGGATGATCTCCAGATGGGTGTATCGGACGCGGGACATCTTGCTTGAAGTTTTCCGGAAGGTTATTATGGGAGAGAGATTTTGAAAATGACATGTTACTGAATGAATGAACTAGAACCAGTCAACAAAACGGTTAGAAAACAGAAAAAGCAAAGCTCATCTGAAATGAATTACAACACATTCAAACATGCCACGAACCGACGCCATTTGCTTATATATCGATCTACAGTTCGCTAGTCGCAACATACATTATCATATATCAGAGTGGATAATACAACTCATACAAGTAAAAATATGACAGGAAAATACAGTCAAACCTCGGTTTCGTTGCCTTCTGTTTTCGCCGATTTCCGTTTTCGTCGATTTTTTCCCAGCGAAAAAAAAATGTATCTCGGTTTTCGTCGATGTTCCCACATGACCTCGCTGCCAATTATGCGAAAACAAAGGGACCCACGTGTTCTTCTGCTCAGTTTGGCGCTGTTTTTCGGTGTGTGAGCATTACTTGCTAATATTAAAATACGAGAGCGGTATTAAGATTGGTGATATCGGCCGAATGTACTTAGAAGTCGCCATCCACGATAAGTTTCATTATGGCGAAAAAAGGAAGCAATAAAAGAGGCTATTGTAGCGAAAGATATGAATGTGCTAACAAAGCAGAGATCGAAGGTGGGAGTTCGCATACGTCTGGCGCCGAAAAATAGTATCAAATACTATATTTATTCTCTATATAATGTGTTTTTGTTACGTATTTTGGAGTGTCTAGAACGAATTAATTGGATTTACATTGATTCACATGAAAATAATTGGCTCTGTTTTCGTCAGTTTCGGGTTTCGTCGATTGTTTTCAGACTGATTATCGACAAAAACTGAGGTTTGACTGTATTCCTGTTTTCATGCCATTGTTGTAGATACCATAATTTAACAAAACGAAATTCGCAAACGATTCTTGTAGCCGCCAAATATTTAACTAATAACAGATAAATAAAATTGTTCTTACGTGTGTTTTCTTTTACCAGAGACTTATCAATACATAGAGCAAAAACACCTTGTTCGTGAATACAACACACCGAGCTAGCCGAAATGGAGCAAGCCTGTTACCGTTGATCAATATAGGAAAACCCTCTGAGAAAACTGACTCATGAGAGCTAAAATTAGCTTCGTGTTAACCCGTTTATATTATCCGTAAAACAGTTTATCCACCTCGAATCGACCAAGGCTGATGTTTGGTGGCCCATTTTATTTATTTATTTATTTATTTATTTATTTGTTGCTGTTAAGTATACTTAAGTCTTGAAAGAAAACTGGAGACAAATTTGTGTTTTGTTATCGTGTCTGTCAGTTCTAAGAGCTTCATTCATAGGAAAGTCACAAAGTGTTAAGATATTGGAAGATGTGATATTTTGAAATGGCACTACGATAAAAGTGTCTGCAATACTAGTTCCTTTCTTATTCTTCTACTGCTTTTTCTGCTGCAGCTTCTGCCACCATCGACACCACCACAACCACCACCACCCCTACTACTGCTACTACTACTACTACTACTACTACTGCTACTACTACTACTACTACTACTACTACTACTACTACTACTACTACTGCTACTAGTACTACTACTACTACTACTACTACTACTACTACTACTACTACTACTACTACTACTACTACTACTACTGCTACTGCTACTACTACTACTACTACTGCTACTACTACTACTGCTACTACTACTACTACTGCTACTACTACTACTGCTACTACTACTACTGCTACTACTACTACTGCTACTACTACTACTGCTACTACTACTACTACTGCTACTACTACTACTGCTACTACTACTACTGCTACTATTACTACTGCTACTACTACTACTACTGCTACTACTACTACTGCTACTACTACTACTGCTACTACTACTACTGCTACTACTACTACTGCTACTACTACTACTGCTACTACTACTACTACTACTGCTACTACTACTACTACTACTACTACTACTGCTACTAGTACTACTACTACTACTACTACTACTACTACTACTACTACTACTACTGCTACTGCTACTACTACTACTACTACTGCTACTACTACTACTGCTACTACTACTACTGCTACTACTACTACTGCTACTACTACTACTACTACTGCTACTACTACTACTACTACTACTACTGCTACTAGTACTACTACTACTACTACTACTACTACTACTACTACTACTACTACTACTACTACTACTAGCGCCATCACCACTACCAATACTACTACTACTACTACTACTACTACTACTACTACTACTACTACTACTACTACTGCTACTACTACTACTACTACTACTACTACTACTACTACTACTACTACTAACACCACAATCACCACTACTACGACTATTACTACTACCGCTATTCATTGGCACCTTTCCGTCTTGACAGACGATAGTTTGGTACATGGTGCTTTAAGAAGGCTTAATAACTACGACCCATGGTGGTGGCGAGTGTTGCTAATAAGGCCAATTCGTGCTGTAAATGTTTGTCCACAGTGGATGCATGTGAACACATAGTCATTTCCATCATACACCATCTTACGGCTCTCACGCTCTGTGTGTGCTTTATCTGCAATCATTTTCTCCTTTGTCTTTATTCCTTTTCTGATAGTTGCCCTCCACGCAACACGTTCAGCGGCGACTTGCTCCCAATGTGCATTATCAATGCCTGTATCAATCATGCCCCGCTTACACACATCTTTGTATCGTAGTAGAGGCCGACCCTGAGATCTCATACTCATCTGTAATTCATCAAAAAAGATGTCATTTCGTATTCTACCATCATCCATCTTCCAAACGTGTCCTATCCATCTAAGTCTACTAAGACTAAGCATGGAACACACCGTTACACAACCTGATATTTCCAATACTTCAGTACTAAGGACACAGGCTTGGTAGACGAGGACTTTTGTTTTGGCAGTTCATTGCTGTTGCTGCCCTACTAATCCTGATGTTGATTTTCTGATCTAGGGATAATTTGCTATTTACCTCTGATCGTAGATATGACAAATCGTCTACTATCTCCAGTTCGGCGTCGTCTATAAAGATTGATGGTACCAAATGTGCACCTTGTGACATAATCGGTGTCTTCTTTTTGTTAATAGTTAAACCAAATTCAGAACAAGCATTGGAGAATGAAGATAATAGATATAATTCTTCCTCAAAGTGGGTCGTAACTGCAGCATCATCCGCGAAAAGCAACTCTCTGATTAGTACCATCCTAATTTTGGTCTTGGCCTTCAATCTCTGAGCATTGTAGAGGCCGCCATATGAGCGTGAGTGAATTTATATACCGGCATCCTGATTACAAAAGGCATATTTCAGTAGAATTGAAAAGTATATTCCAAAGAGGATGGGGGCTAGTACACAACCTTGCTTAATTCCACTCAAACTCTTCTGAAGTTGCACCATACAATTTGATTATACCATGCATACCATTATATCATGCCTGTGTGGAACGATTCCACAATGGACAGAAGAATTGATGGGCAGCCAATCTTCTTTAATGCCTTTAACAGAACCTCAGGACTGACCAAATCAAATGCCTTTGTGAGGTCGATGAAGGCAATAAACAGTGGTTGAATTTGTTCCCGGCATTTTTCTTGCATTTGTCGAAATGAGAATATCATATCAATGGTAGACCGGTTTTTTGATTCGGGGTAGTCTTGATCTCCTAGGACTTGAAGTCTTCGCAGAACAATTCTGGCAAATACTTTATCAACAGTACACAGAAGTGAAATACCCCTATAGTTGTTACAGTCGCTTCGATCGCCTTAGTTCTTGTACAGCGTTATGATGCTTGAATCTTTGAAATCCTGTGGGACTTGTCCTTCTCGCTAGCATAGCTCTATTAGCTGGTGGGTCTGTACAGTGAGTGTGTCTTGCCCATTCCTGATTACCTCTATTGGAATCCCATCCTTCCCTGGAGACTTGCCAGATGCAAGTTCATTTATAGCACACTTAACTTCTGTTATAGTAGGAAATGTGTCCAGGTGGTCAAGAGTTGGCAAGGCCTCTATGGCGTTGAGAGCATCATCCGCTAGTTTGGTCTCACTTGAGTAAAGCTCTAAATAGTGCTCTACCCATCTATCCATCCGCTGTTTCTTATCAGTGATGATTTCTCCAGTCATGGTTTTCAATGGTGCACTTCTTTTGATCATTGGACCACAGGCTTTCTTTGTCCCTTCATGCATGCTTCTGATGTTCCCCTTATCACTTGCGATTTGAATGGACTCACATAACTTGATCCAATAGTCGTTTGCACACTGCCTGGCAGCCTTTTGCACATCATTCCTAGCTTGCTTCAGCTCACTGAGAGTGTTACGTGTTGTTCTTTGCTTGTTTCTTAAGAGAGCTATCTTCTTTTTATCAATCAAGGACTGCAGTGTCCGGCTGTTTGCAGCAAACCAGTCCTGCCTCTTATGATCCACAGTGCCGTAAACCCCTACCGCAGTTTTATAAAGTTTCCTTAAGTTTACCCCACTTTTCACTTACTGTACAATTTTCTGATGTATCAGTGAACGCGTCTTCAAGTTGCTGTTGAAACTCAAAGCACTTTTCAGGATCGTGAGTGTTAATAATATTAATCCTGGGGCTAAATTTATGTTTAGCTGTGAAGATTCTCTTTGGTCTCAGTCTATCTCTTGCAACAACCAAAGCATGATCCGTATCACAGTAAGCACTGTGGTAACTTCGAGTTAATGATGTATAGTTCAGATGTTGTCTCCGTGTGATGATGAAGTTCAGCTGATGGATCTTGGATGTTTCCATGTAACCTTATGCAGCTCTTTTGTTTTAGAAAAGGAGTTTGTAATACATAGGTAATTTCTGGTGTAATGCTCCAGCAGCCTTTGCCCATTTTCATTCATGCGACCGATGTTGTATTTTCCCAGGCACGCTGGCCATGAACTCGATTCCCTGCCCACGCGAGCATTGAAATCACCGAGCATATAAATGTAGTCGGATTTTGGAACTGCCTTGATCATAGACTCTATCTTCTCGTAGAACGAATCCTTCACATCATCAGAGGAAGCAAGTGTCGGTGCATAAGCAGTAATAATGGTGGCAAAACCACAAGAGGTTGCCAAGCGCAGGGATAATAGTCTTTCATACCTCCAGCTGGAATTTCAATCATTCCAAGTAGGGAAATCTTTACCGCAAAGCCCACACCATGTTGCCTTTTTTTCTGCCTGCCCTAAATCCTTCCAAAGAAAGTGTGTAATTGTTTTCCCTGAGCGTCTCTTCCTCAGTGAGGCGAGTCTCCTGCAGGCCAGCAATATCAATGTTAAGATGGTTGAGTTCGGCATCAATCACAGCTGTTTTGATGTGAAAAACACGGCTGTTTAAACTACTGCTATCACTACTGCTATTACTACACCTATTACTACAATCACTTCTACCACTATTACCACCGCCATCACTACTACTACTACTACCGTCACTACCACTACTGCTACTACTACCATCGCCCTTACCACTACTACAACTATTTATACTACAGTTACAGCGCCCTCTGCTCTATCTCTAGGGGTGCACTAAAACAGTAAATCTCTTGTAATGTCTTCCTGCCCATCTCTTGATGTTGTCACCCACATGTATTATCTTCCTTTCCATCTTTCCATCTCTAATGTTGTCCACTACATGTAATGTCTTCCTTTCCGTCTCTTGATGTTGTCCACCCACGTGTATTGTCTTCCATTCCGCCTCTTGATGTTGCCCACCCACGTGTATTGTCTTCCATTCCATCTCTTGATGTTATCCATCCACATGTAATATCTTCCTCTCCATTTCTTGATGTTATCCACCCACATGTAATGTCTTCCTGTCAATTTCTTGATGGTGTCCACTCACATGTAATGTCTTCCTTTCCATCTCTTGATGTTGTTCACTCAAATGTAATGTCTTCCTTTCCATCTCCTGATGTTGTTCACTCAGATGCAATGTCTTTCTTTCCATCTATTGATGTTGCACACCCACATGTAATGTTTTCCTTTCATCTCTTCGTTTTATCCACCCACATGTATTGTCTTCCAGTCAATCTATTTATGTTGTCCACTCACATCTAATGTCTTCCTGCCCATCTCTTAATGTTATACATCCACATGTAATGTCTTCCAGTCCATCTCTTGATGTTGTCCGCCCACATGACGTTTGTTCATGACTAATGAAAACATTCTTGACAAATTATTTCACAGTAGCTCGTCTTGTGGCGATGCTAGTATATCACCTCTAAGACCGCAATACGAATTCCCCCGTTTGTCCCTATTAATCATTGCCTATATTTCCGAAAACCAACAAAATAGAATAGAGGTCATATTCCATTATTCATTGCACCATTATTCGAGCTGCCCATGCCTGCTTTCAACACTCTTTTCAAAGCAAATACGCCGGCCACCCGGGACGCTCAGCGAAGAGCACCCACAGGAGAGAGCCGGCAGACGGTAGGGCAGGAACAACGGGTAGTGAACTAGCGCCAGCCGGACCGCCCGCCTGCACCTGAGATCCTTCTTCTTCTTTTCGTTCATCCGGAGTGTTTTTTCAGATGTCATTGCGGTGTGCGTTAGGCACCCTTGGGTTGAAAACCCTTAGGTCAACACATCCGGCTTATGCGAGCATTTTTGACCAGGTTAGCATTCCTGGGAGACTCTCACTTTTGTGGTACCGTCCACATCTCAGCTGGTCAAGTTGGAACAGTCGAGGACTTCGGTCATCCCTTAAGAGAAGGAAGGGACAGTCCATAGCATTTTCCGCTATCCAATGTTGCTTCCATAGTTGCAGGGCCGACACATAGCGCCCTGGTACTGGGCTCACCAAGGGATTCGTCACGTCCTGCTCATGGCTGCTTTAATTCCTCACTTCAATATATTGGGCATTTCGTTCGCCCCGGGACGTTCCCGCACAAAACCAGACAGGTCTGCAAACGGTATCCACTCAGCGAGTTTTCGGACATGTGCTTGTCGTTGCGCCCGTCAGAGCTGTCCCAGGCACGCCAGACATTCGGAAAACTACCTAGTCAGAGCTGTTCCGAACAAGAGCGGCATTCGGAAACTAGGTAGTCAGAGCTGTTCCTAGCACGAGAGACATTCGGACGAGACATTTCACTCGGACGTAAATGCGTAGTGCCAATTTTTAGTTTGCCACCCGTAGGACGGCACTTCCGGCTTCAGCAGGCATTCCACATTGACATGGATAGGCCTTAGGTTCATACCAGAATACGATCAGCGTTGCCAGTAGTGGGTTGTGCTCAATATTTAAGTTTAATATACACTATTGGAACTGGAATTTCCGCGGCTGCTGGCGCTAGATTTGCCCTCTAATCAATCCATCATCCGCCATATGCCATACCGGTAAACGTGAGGTGTCATGATTCGCCATTTCATTCGATCACCAGAGTCGTGAATCAGCTTATTAAAGGGTTTAAATTGTACTCATTCCAGTCACGGAAATTCGATAGAGTACCGTATTGTTATTTTTCGTCACTACTTGCCGAGAGTGGGTAAGTTAGGCACCTGATGCCTTCCTTGGATGTGGTAGCCGTTTCTCATGCTCCCTCTCAGAAATCAAAACCAGATTCCCCGTTACCCGTTACAAACATGGTAGGCATGTCACGTACCATCGACATTTGATAGGGCAGACATTTGAAAGACGCGTCGCCGCACGTAAGGCCATGAGACCAGCACCACGCTATCCAGAGTCACCTGTGGTAACGCCGCGCTTCGCGAAGAAAAACAACGATTGTTTTTGAACTAATAAAAGCGCTTTTTCCACGAGGGTCGCAGCTTGGTAAGCATATATTTGCTCTAGAATTGCCAGTTATCCAAGTAGGATTGTATCATCTAAGTAACTTCGACTGATTTAATGAGCAATTCACGGTTTTACCGTGAGACAAAGTAAATGTAGACACGCATAGCTTAATCTTTGCGACAAGCATGTGGCTACTGGTAGGATTAACCAAATATCTATAGCACAAGCGAAATATTCACGCACACACAAGCCAAGAGTAGCATCGTTCAGCGCTTCCCCTCGGTACCCGGTGATACAAGTAAAACCACTGGACGCCTAAGACAAGCTTCAAGCTACGCCAGGCAGGACTGACCGAAAAGCTATGCCAACTTACTGACTGCAGGCCAATTACTCATTGGGAGAGAAAGGGTGGGCGTTTATTGAGACTTTCGTCTAACAATCGTACAAAAATTGCTCTTTCGCCCTCTCAAACCGCGACTTCGGTTTCACGCTGCTGTAACATTCTCGACACGCCTGCCTCGCTAACGTGCGTCGGCTGGGAAGTTGCCAATTGGGTGCAATTAACACAGCCATCCGAGACAACGAACACCACATGCACTTATGATAATATCACAAAGATCCTTGACAAATGGAGGTGGGTGATCACTCTTCTGCGCATTTCTCGACCTCCAAAATATCCCTGAGAAAGAACCTGCTATAGGATAGTAATGTGATAGAGCCTATGACATTATATAGGCCTAAATGCACGGGGGAATGGGTGGCCAGTCCTTCCCTCACTTAGCGAGACTACGAACGCAGCCATCGATGAGAATATCTATGAGAGGAGACTGCAACACTTATGGAGATATCCAAGTGAAGTGAATGTGATCCCTTACCTTAGGCCAAAACCAAGGGTATTTATAATAATGAGTACGAATAAGCAACAGCCTCTTCTATACCGCATCATCATCATGTTTCGTGCCGATAAGCGTGAACGGTCATGGATCGAAATCTCACACGATCACCAAAGTAGTGAATCAGCTCTTTGTTCTTGTCCCGATTTCACCATGGGGACAAACCACCAAAATATATATCTCTCTGCCTTCCCATTGTTCTTTTTCCCTTAATTTTGCCAGCTGTCACCAAGTTATCCAATTTATTTCTCTTCATAACATGCTCAAAGATCTAGACTCGCTACGTCTAATTTGTCCAATAAATGTTACTATTTCATGTTCCTGAACTTTGTCATTCGCTGTTCCGTCTGTCCATGACACTTTGCATTTTCCTCAGAAACCACATCTTCACTGCCATTAGATCTTTCTCCGCTCGTCTGCTTACTGTGTATATTTCACATGCATATAGTACGGACGGTTCTATATAGCAGTTTAACACTTTTTGACTCACTGCAATTGATAGCTTTATACTATTCAGTATGTTTTCCATCTTGAAAAAGATAATCATTCTGTCATCTATGTCTAAGGTAGGATGATTACGAGTCTCAAAAGATAACGCTTAAGTAGCCACCACCGTTGACAGAAGCATCCTAATGGAAGATCCATTACAAAAAACTTACTGGCAGAAGAGTTAAGAACCGAGAACCTTGACCATGTCGCTCGAGCAGAAGAAACATTAATTGTGCATGCCGAATCACAATCAAGGTACGTCTGTATAGCCACGATGAAGTCAGGTCTTAGTCAGATATGACTGAGCTACCGTATGACAGTAAACGGTACTACCTGCTTTCTGTCAGCGCCGAATGTTGGGTGGCGCTTACCAAACCCGACACCCGACATTGTGCCAACGGCTTAGGGCGCAATTGGGAGGGTACAAGCCTTATCCTGGTGCGAGGAAATGCAAACCAAAGACAAAATAGTCATGGCAGGGCAGACCAGGCCCTAAGCCTTGGTTGGCAGCTGGTCTAGGATCGAAGCTCCGACAGGCGGACAGTTAGAGCATTGCTTTGCTGATAAGCAGCTTCTGCAGCTTGTCTTTTTCCAGATGTAAAGGTGTTAATTTTCCTCTGGAGTGAACTAGGCAGGCCGAGAGAGGGATCATGCTGCATGGGCAACACATGGTTTCTGTATTTTAGCCCAGGCTTTGTGCTATGGGGACGTAAGATGGTGCACAATGGTGGAAATGGCCATGTTTTCACGTGCATCTACTGTGGGCAAACATTTGCAGCAAGAATTGGCCTTACCAGCCACACTCGCCATCGCCATGGGTCGTAGTTATTAAGCCTTTTTGAAGTACAATGTACCAAACTATCGTCTGTCAAGACGGAAAGGTGCCAATTAGATGAGAATGTATAGCCACGTCTAGGAAAATTGTATATGCTAGCTATTGAACACTGATCAAAATCCCATGTGCTGGACACAGCAACGGGATAAGTCAATGGGTCTCAGTGAGTCTATGTGTTTGTACGCGCGCGCGCGCGTGTGTGTGTGTGTGTGTGAATACGTATATGTGTGCATGCATGTGTATTAGCATGACAAACACCGTATTGTCTGAAATGAAGAATATCTCATACAAAAACTACTTTTGATTAACAATAATAAGAATTTCTCCGTGTCACTGATAACCAATTTTACCTTGTGGCTGTGAATTATGGACAGGTAAGTTAGATAGTTACATGTCATCTTCAGGGCGTCGCAATGAACCCCAGTATTTATTGGCTGTTTGTGATTTTCTAAGTAGCTTTTACGCCCGGCATTTTGCTATTGCTTTCTGGACGGCCGACACTCATGCCATTAGGAAAATCTACGTTAAGCGAGCCGCTCTCAAATCGCCCTCAGATGAATTCGAATTTGATAATTCTGGACGGTAAGAATGAGTTCACTATCCCAAAGCCACATATGGACAGTAAGTACCGGAACTTAAACATCCATTGACAGATCAGAAAGGCAGCTTAACTGAAGAATGCTGAAAATACGAGGGTAGGTCAGAACTATGCACCACAATTATTATCTCTCCTAAAATAATAAAGATACAAGCATTAAATTTGCACCAATGTATGTTTATAATCTTTTGAAGGTGTATACCAAATTGCACCTCTTTAAACCAATTCTATTTACGACAGACAACCATTAAACTGGCAGATATTAATGACTTACGTTACACGCAGAGGATATTATAGAATATTTGATCGCAGAGTAAGAAACTGTTAACATTCACAAAAGTAGATGTGCTGCTAAAAGGTGAAAACATCAATTCAGAAATTTACATCAAAACACTCACAAAACTCAATAGTCGTTACTGCAGGGTTAGGCCTCACAAGAATCGAGAGCAATAGGTTCTTCTTCACATCCCGCGCCTTCACACAAATTTGCTAACAAGGGACGCAATCGACAACATGTGGTGGAATGTACTGCCCCATCCACTTTACAGTCCAGACCTGGCACCGTCTGATTTCTAACATTTCGGTCCCCTTAAGAATGCTATCCGTGGGATAAAGATTGAAGACAACGAGGGAGTCATTAATGCAGTGAAGAAATGGCTACAAGAAAAGGACCAAAATGGGGTAAAATCTGGGATACATTTGTTTCAAGATGGCGTGAAGCCGTTAAATTTGACGGGCATTATGTTGAGAAGTAGAAATGTTTGCTGCAGATGTGCGTGATCATTGTCATTCAATTTCACTTGCGTGTTATTAACGGTTAAAGAGAAATCATTGTGGTGCATAACTTTCTGACCTTTAATCGTATAGACAGACAGACAGACAGACAGACAGAGAGACATACAGACAGAATAGACAGACAGACAGAATAGACAGACAGACAGAATAGACAGACAGACAGATAGACAGACAGACAGAATAGACAGACAGACAGATAGATAGATAGATAGATAGATAGATAGATAGATAGATATATATATATATATATATATATATATATATATATATATATATATATATATATATATATATATATATATATATAGAGAGAGAGAGAGAGAGAGAGAGAGAGAAAGGAATGTTGCTAATACCTTGAACTTCCAAGTAACTAACATCGATTGTCTGGCTGAAGCTAAGGCAACTAGAACAGTATATACAACTATTAGTAACTTGTACTGGGAACAAGTGGCGTCTATTAGATGCGGAAACAACTATTCGTCGCCTATAGAGATAAAAAGTGGAGTTCGGCAGGGATATGTGCTGTCACCAAGCCTCTTCATCCTATACACAGACAGAATTTTTAAACAAATTGAACTGCCTGGACTTAACATCAATGGAAGAATCATAAACAATCTTAGGCGTGTTTACTAGCAGAAAGCGAGCAAGAGTTACAAGACGTAGTGGAACAAGTAAATAGTCATTGTGCAGAATGCGGCTTAGATATTAACATTTAAAAAAAGGAAAAATACGATAATTAGCAGTCAAAGAACATCACAGTAAACGGGGAGATACTATCATAAGTAATAAGTTTCTCCTATAGTGGACATATAATAACAGATGATGACAGAAGGGAAATAAAAAGCAAAAAGCAAATAGGAATCACCAAAAAATGCTTTCACAGCATGAAATCGGTATTAACACATTGAGAGATAAACAACGCATTAAACATGAGAATTGCCAAATGCTACGTATATTCAACGCGAGAAAAAGAAAAAAAAATGGAGAGAGAAAGAAAGAAAAAGGAGAGAGAACAGAGACAGAAAGAAAAGAGAGAGAGAGTGTGTGTGTGTGTGCGTGTGTGTGTGTGAGAGAGAGAGAGAGAGAGAGAGAGAGAGAGAGAGAGAGAGAGAGAGAGAGAGAGAGAGAGAGAGAGATGCCGGTAATAATATGTTTTTACGCTAATGGTTAAATGTAATTATTTTGTTTGCTTTCAGTGGGCACGCGCACGCGCGCGAGCGCGCGCGCGCACACACACACACACACACACACACACACACACACACACACACACACACGCACATGTATATCGACATTGTAATAAATTTTGTAAAAATTTGAAGGCGCCCTGAACATATTTTGTTAGTCCTTTAATACCATGTAAACACTGCTTCTTTCATTACAAAAATACATAACAATTAATGTTATTAATACTTTGTGGTATTGAAAGTTGTGGATAGGCTGTGGTATGCAAGAAATAAAAGTACCATACTGTACTTACGACGACCATCAACATGGAAGAACCTTGGGCGTGACGGTGCATGGACCAGGAGAAATGGCAGGTGATGGAGACTCTTTGCCTTGGACTAGTAATGAGAGTCACGTTCTGTAAAGGATCTGCTACATGATGGTCGTGATGATGATGATAATGATGATGATGATGATGATGATGATGATGATGATGATGATGGTGGTGATGATGGTGATGATGATGATGATGATGATGATGATGATGATGATGATGATGATGATGATGATGATGCCACAATGAACGTAGCTATTTCCAAACTCATGTTTCTGCCCGCATACTCTACATGAACTGACATAGTGGCTGTGGTTTTTAGGATAGTCAAACTGCTTGTCACAACTCTCCGTCATACCTAACTGAGAGTTAGAAATGAGGCACAGGGGATTAGAAAGCTTCGCGTTTAATTCGATATTATGAGGCTTCTGCCGTTCAGAAATCAATGGCAAACTACTGAACTAATATTGACTAGTAGATCACAAGCAGACAATAAATGTTTGGGTTGATTACAACGTCCTGTAGGGTGACATGAAAATAATTTTATCCACTTAGTACACAACCTTGAGAGAGAAAACAAAATGACACAAAATCGAAGTTATAAATGTGAAAATGTGAAAATGTACAATTAATCATTTATATTGTAAACATTTCACATATTACAGGTGACAAAGTACAAATTATCTTAAAAATAATGTTCCTGGAAGCAGTTTCCAGCTAATGGCCTGTGATATAACAGGCGACAAAACATTCTGTAGACCCGATTGCATAATGGCCAATCTTCCCTAACTTCGTAGGATAGAAACAATACGAGCCAAGGAATCGATCAACGCCCGACCGTGCTCACGACATTACCCGCGCTGTTTGCTATCAACTTCGCTGGCACGCCCGCCACACATAACCTTACCTGTGTGGAAACTTTGAAGACACCTTTCTAATTAAATGCACAAACAACTGACTGGGCGCGAGGCGACTTGCTCATGGTGTTTAAATATCAGTCAGGGAGATCAATAAGTTTTCAAAAAACAAAAAATTTCCAGATTCGCAATTTTACGTTTTTTGAAGTTTAAAAATAACCGTGACATCACTGAAGTGCAGATGTGTTACACTACATTGGATCGAATCTGGATTGTAAAATTGACCGGAGTTTCCATATTGTCCCAGCCTACACTGTGTACCGACAAACTCTCCGGGATGTGAAGCCAGCCACTGTGGTATTAAAGACATGACTCATGGAGTGACGATTGATGTATGATACTGTTAGTTAGTTAGTTAGTTAGTTAGTTAGTTAGTTAGTTAGCCGCGGTTCCAACTTCACAGGAACGGGACATCCCCATTATGCTCCGTTCCTGTGCCAGTGAATATCACATAAAACGCTCCCCACTGCCCAATGTGACAAGTGGAAAAGACAGGAGTCTCGACAAACAACAGCCCGCACAGATGCACTGTGCATAATGCCGCCGCCAGAATGTCAACACAATAGTCCCCCACGAAACATCCAGTTTATCTCTGATGGAATCGGCAGTCATTTTCCCTTCTGGATGTTTCCTAGATGTTCACCCACACAGTCCACGAAAATACAGTTCATCGTTGAAGGCAGTGGCAGTCAACCAGAAGCCCAGCAGCCACGCATTTCTGCATAAGGCAAAAACCGGTCAACTCTGGGACATAGCCAGCTGCCATCGCTCCGAACATGCAGTCATGTTCCAAAAAAACCCGGGCAGATTCAAAAGCATTTCACACGAAACTCACAGCTCACAGTGTCACACCACGCACTCACTCAGTAGCAGGGCGACGGAACCATAGCCTCCTTAGTCGCCTCTTACGACATGCGTGGTAGACTACAGTGTTGCTATTCTTTGCTTCCCTTATGGGCCCCGGCAACACACGGGAGAGATGTATGATACATTGAAGCCTGGTAACAGAGCATTTCTGGACGTTTCTACAGCAACAACTCGGTAAAGGGCCCGTGTACACATTTTACAGAGTGGTGTGTATATGGTGCTAGACCCGTATTGTCTACAACAACGGGCAAGCCTTGGATGATGACGTCAACGTCATCACGTCGCCTTGACTTCACACAACATTTCCTGGTAGCCATGTTAAACTACACCGACCTGTCAGTCCATGTCAGGTTTTCATACAATCCCTGCCTCAATGAGGGTCTGAACCAACGGCCACAAAGCAAACGTGCTAGCCTTGGGGCATCCATTCACATGTAAGTACAGGAGACTTTTACACGCGAGGTTGGGGATATGGTTCATCATCATCATGTGTAAGTACAGGAGACTTTTACACGCGAGGTTGGGGATATGGTTCATCATCATCATGTGTAAGTACAGGAGACTTTTACACGCGAGGTTGGGGATATGGTTCATCATCATTATATGTAAGTACACGAGACTTTTACACGCGAGGTTGGGGATAAGGTTCATCATCATCATGTGTAAGTACAGGAGACTTTTACACGCGGGGTTGGGGATATGGTTCATCATCATTATATGTAAGTACACGAGACTTTTACACACGGGGTTGCTGATATGGTTCATAACCATCATATGTAAGTACACGAGACTTTTACACACGGGGTTGCTGATATGGTTCATCACCATCATATGTAAGTAAAGTAGACTTTTACACACGGGGTTGGGGATATGGTTCATCATCATCATGTGTAAGTACAGGAGACTTTTACACGCAGGGTTGGGGATATGGTTCATCATGTGTAAGTACAGGAGACTTTTACACGCGGGGTTGGGGATATGGTTCATCATGTGTAAGTACAGGAGACTTTTACACGTGGGATTGGGGATATGGTTCATCATAATCTTGTGTAAGTACAGGAGAGCCTCCTAATATATGCCGCTCATCTTCCATATGATGTTAAGACTTGCCCTACATATTTGAATTTACTGAGGTTCTTAAGCATTTTCCTCTCCATCGTAATCTCACATATTGGTTTTGGCTTTTCTTATGATATAAACATTGTTTTTGTTTTCGTGGTGATATTCAACGAAATCTTTTACTCCACTCTCCATTACTGAAATGTCCAACAGTTGTTGAAGATGTCTAATGTTTTCAGGGGCTCTGGGATGGCAGGCATTGGTAGTACCTTTGGTAAGGATGGCTGTCACGCCTCTTTCAGGGCCCATTCCCCACTGGTCCAATCCTGACATCCAGCTCACGCATGTGGCTGCTAGTAGCTGTCAGCATGCGACAGTGACCACCCCTGGCCAACGGCTATGACAGGCCGGCAAAACTAGGCGAGGGTAACCGATTCGGGGTCAAACCAATCGGTGAACTAGGGTATGCTTACCCAGCATGTTAAGACAGGATTCGGCAGTCTGCGCGGATGAAATTGATGATTTAAGACGGCGTTTACCTGCAAAGCGTTGTGGAATGTGATGAGCACGTCAAGGCACACAGAGTGTCCTGGTCATCCACTGCACCTGTATACGTCTCCCATCGTTCTGACATGTCTTACCACTGGATTCAGACGGCCTCATGCGAGAGAGTGTGGTGGGCGAATTGCGCAACTCTTCCTCACTTAAATCTAATTCATCTCGCAAGTCATTCTTCATCCAACTTCATCTATCATCTTCAAGCACCCATAATGGAAACAAGATACATTCAATACTGGGTCCCGTCGGATACATTTAGCTACACCACTTGAAACTAAGGCCAGACGGCATACTCCCGTTACATCAAGTACCAATAGGCCAGAAGTGCGCAAACCACGCATATCCACTGCACCTGAAATCCAAGCCAGACGGGACACTTCCACCACACCAGTCAGTACGATACGTCCTCTTTCACACAGGAGGGTAATACTTATGAAGATATGTTTCCTATTCTTTCCAGCAAGGAACTACTTTCAGCAACAACAACGTGCCACTACAACCTCCTGCTAGCTACGAACTAGCGTCTGTAGTTGTTAGTCATTACATACCCATGAGACATCAACAGTATCCATTTCATTGTAACCCAGAATGATTACACCTCACACGTTTTAGCCCTACTACACTTCGTCGAGCTCTTATGATGTCTCTGTACCAACGATAAACACAACCTGATATTTACTAGCAATTTAGCACAAAGCTACACTGGATCTCGGTACAAGAAAGAGCCTCTGCTAGAATGTTTATCTGCACATTTGGTTATTGCTTGATCTAGTAACGTATAAGGTTATACGTAACCATAAACATTGACGTGTTTTGACTTTACTTTAATTGATAGTACTTAGTTGTGTATCATTCATAATACTTTTAATTGTGATTTTACTGTGAGTGAGGGGGTCTTCACTGCTCTTCCTTACTGATCTGTGTACGTATTTTTATATATCGACATAGATATTACTATTTCTCTGTTTTTATTTTTATTTTTTTTTTTTTTTTTTTTTTTATTTTTTTTTTTTTACAGTGTGTATTGTAATAAGCGTCGTAAGTTGTATTCATTTTGTGTGTGTGTGTTTTTTTTTTTAAAACTTATGATTACGCATTGTTGAAATGTCTAATAAGTATGAACACAGGCTCTGTAAAGATGGGCTCAAAGTCTGGCTTCTAAATATTTGCCATCTATTAGGGAAGCTGCCCGAGCTACCACTTATACTTAATCAAAATTTTCACATGTTTTGCGTTAAAGTCGATTAAATTGTACCATCTCAGATGATGACATCGCTATCAACGGTTTTAAAGCTAATAGAAGAGATCCTTATCAGAAACAAGAGACGGGTATTGCAGTTTATATTTCTAATTCGCGGAACTTCCACCGCAGGCTAGCTTTTGAAACCTGTGAGATTGAGTGTGTATGGCTTGAGATTAAACTTCAAAATCGCATACCCTTAGTAGTTGGCTATCTTTATTGAAACCCCAGTGCTGGAAACATCTGGTATGAAATATTCGCCACTGTGACGGATGTAGTCTTTATTAATGCGAAAGAAATCATACTGCTAGGAGACTTCAACATAGACACTAACAAATCAAACAAAACATGGGAAAACATAATGGAGTCATATAACTTCCAAGAATTAGTCAAAGACGCGACTAGAATAACAAAATCATCTGCAACACTTATAGATCACATCTATACTACACGTGCAGACAACATCACATAATGTACTGTGCATATTAATGGAATCAGTGATCACTAACCGGTATGTTGCACGTGGTCGAAAAAAGGTACAACAACTCCGAAACACAAACACATAAGTATAAAATATTGAAATTATAAAAAGTTAAATCATGATGTCTTTTTACAAGATTTTCTCAACTCATCTCTGGACTATGTTTACCAGCTTCCTGACCCAGATGATGCGCTGAACCACTGACTGAAGACCTTTCTAAGCGTGTTCCATTTAAGGAAGTTCGAGTTAAACATTACACTAAGCCAGCGTGGATCACCCAGGAGGTAGTTGAAATTATGAGAGACCGGGACAGGGTACATAAAAATAGAGATCTAACCACGTACCGTAGTCAGAGAAACAAAGTTTAATATGTTATTCGAAAGGAAAAGAAAAACTATTTTAGGAACTTAATAATAGATTAAACCAACATTAAAGATATAAGAAAAGCAATTAATACCTTGAAAAACAAACACAAGTCATCGCAATCATCACCATCAAATCAGGTTGCATGTGATCAATTCATTAGTTTCTTTCAATCTGACATAAACCAATTGAAGGCTACAATACCAGACTCTCCTCGTGACATATCTTAATTGTCATCATTTTGTGAGAACAAATGCTACTTAGACATTCGCTTCTACATACCGCTAAAGACGAGCACTGAAGTATTTAATCATCCCAGTAACCTAAAAAACTATAACTCATCAGGACTAGATGGAATCAGTAATCGGATTCCTCGCTATGCTTTACCTCGATCTGCGAGTCACTAACTTTTATATACAAGCTGGTTCTCTAGACGATCGTCTCAAGAGTAATTATAGGCCAATTTCCATATTATCCTCACAATCCAAACCAATAGAAAAGCACATTCAGAAAACAACACTAGAACACTTAGTTCGCCACAAACTAATAGCTGACAGTTAGTCAGGATTTCGGCCAAAATATTCCTGCCATACGGCCCTAACAAACATGATAGAAAACTGGCATCAAAATATTAACAATAATACTCTAATTAGAGCGGTGTTTATAGACTATAGAAAAGAATTCGATATAAGAAATCTTACTATTATAATTTAAAAAAAAAAAAAAAAAAAAAAAAACAAAAACAACAACAACAACAACACTAGAAGCAATGAAATTAAGCTTTAATATATATTATTTTTGCATATCCTTTACAGGACATCGCTGTCAACACCAGCATCTTTCAGCTGTATGTTGATTTCTTGGCAAGATTACGCTCAGTAGTTTGCCATTACTTTCTGAGCGGTTGGCTCACATACCCGTAAGATAACGATGCGATTCGAACTACTGCTGATTCTCACCGTCATCACGTTACCTACGAGAGTATACGAGATTACGGTGAAAAGTCGCTAACCTCTAGGCCACGAAGTCGGCAAGATTTAATAATAAAATAATTTTATTAGACAGAAAACAAGTAATATCACACAATACATCTTTATCTCACGCCATTACCATTAATACTGGAGTACGTCAGAGGCCCATACATGGCCCTCTGTTATTTGCCATTTATATAAATGATCTTCCCTTACACCTTTCGTCGTCCTGCGATTTATTTGCAGACGATTGCACAGTATATACAAACGCTATTGATTGTATTATGCTAGAATCATCCTTGCAACAGAAAAAGATAGTGTAGTTAACTGGAGTCATGCAAATCGCATGCAAATTAACATTTCTAAAACAAAATCTATGCAACCAGGCAAAGACTTCACAGTCTAAACACGCAGAGAGCTCTTCAGCTGCACATTGGTTGCACGCCTGTAGAAAGTGTAACCTAGCACAAGGTACTGGTTCTCATCTTTGATCAAAACCTAAACTTTAACTGCCATTTCCATGCTCTCGTTAAACAAATAGCCAAAAAAGTATATCGATTTGCCAAAATTAAAAATTTCCTTGACGAAAACTCAAGCAAAATATTCTATACTTCCCATATACAAACACACTGATTATTGCTCCACAATCTGGGATGTGGATGCTTAAAATCAATAACAAAATGCCTTTATTCACTCCAGAAAGGGCAGTGTGTGTAATTAATGGTGAAAAGCTTACCGAACATTATAACCTACATAAACGTATTCAGTTACTGCCACTCCACAAACGCCTACTATTTAATAAGGCTAAACTAATTCACAAAATCCTATTTCAAAATGCTCCAAGTTACCTTTGGCCATATAAAGCAAGACATAGCAAACGACTAAATATACTTCATGTCCCTAAACCTAAGATAGACTTATATAAAATAAGCTTAGCATACTCTGCCGCTCAGTTGTGGAACAATCTTCCACAAGAAATCGAGGACACCACCAATCATTATACATACATTCGCAACCTGTTTGAACACTACCTCAGTACAGACTACATTCTCCCATAAACAAACAACAAAAAATAACAACAACAACAACCAATCATAAGGGTAAATTATCTTAAACGACAACTAGCTAAACAACATTCCCATATGTATGGCACGTTACACCTTCCTTAGGTATTTATAATGCCCATCTTTTTCATGCGTTTTATTGCTCGTTTTTGGTTACAAATTTGCTTTATAAATGATGTTGAATGAAAGAATGTATGAGAGGAAATAGAGAGATCAGGTTGCCGTTGAACTACAAACCTAACTCAATCGCATAAGTACTTGGTGTGATGAAGCTGGGGCAATGGTCAACCCAACAAAGGCAACAGTGACTTGGTTCTCGTTGAATAATCATATTGTCAACACTCCAACACAAACTGTAAAGCTGTGTTCAGAGACGGTGGAAAGAACGCAGGCAACGAATTACCTGAGGATACGGTTTGATCGAAGCCTTGCTTATAATGAGCACATAGACTAGGTGATAACAAAGGCTAAGCGGTGTTTGGCGGCGATGCGGGTGATGGCGGCAGCAAACTGTGAGCAGCGCCATCTATGTCTTCTGTACGAGGGGCTGGTCATGTCTGTTTTTGAGTATGCGATGGCAATCATCACTCTCAGCCGTAAGCAGATAGAAAGAATGGAAAGGATACAGAATGAAGTTATGCACATTATTCTTGGATATACAAGAGATACTGCATGCAGGGCGATGCGCTACCTTCTTGACTTTCCAACCATTGAAGACAGACTACAAATTTGCAGAGCACGCGCCTACCTCAGAGTTAACGCAAACACACAACATCCACTGCATTATGAAATTATGAAGGTGAGGGGCAACAGGTTAAAAAGAGGACGGTCGTGGATGGGTCAAGCCGAAGACATTCTTCAACAGGTGTGTTCACTTGAGGACTTAGAACCTGGCGAGGAGTGGGTACAAGTGCCAACATATTTCTGCATATCCTTTTCAGTTTGCATCCAACTAGATAGAAACTGCAGACAAGAAAATCCGACTGCTGTGGAGGCAGAAGTACAAACGTTGATTTTCGAGAATTCGCTAGACGGTGATACTGTCATTTACACATTGCGCCTTGAGCGAGACACGACTTGCTAACGAAGGCCACATCTGTGAAGTAGGTGCCGGCTACAAATTATACCGGCGTGGAAGGAAAAGTTCAGAAAGACGCCAGTCCGGTGTGGGATTTGCCATTATGTCGGCCCTGGTTGGCACACTAGATGACTTTTCTAAGGCTTATGGCCATAAAGTTACCCCTGCTAAACGGAAGGAAGCATGCAACCATCGTAAGCGTCTATGCACCAACCATGACCAATGAAAATGACGTCAAGAACAAGTTCTATGAAGACCTGCACAATGTCTTAACATCTGTTCCGTGGGGACTTCAATGTCAGAGTAGGCGTGGACATCGCCTCTTGGTGTGCATTATTGGAAAGCACGGAGTCGGAAATTGTAACTGCAATGGACTCCTCCTCCTTCAGACCAGAGCCGAACACGATCTCCTGAGTACCAACACAATTTTCTATCTTCCAATGAGAAATAGGGCATCGTGGATGCACCTCCCTTGAAACACTGGCACTTCATAGACTATGTCATCGTCAGGAGTAGTGACAGATTAGACGTTCAGGTGACAAAATCCATGTGTGGTGTAGACAGACCATATGATTGTCTTAAAAATAAACATGCTCTTCAAATCATCACGGCGTCCTGAAGAGGGAAAAATGCCAAATAAAAAATCCCAAAAAACAAAAACAACTATATATCGCCAACCTAAATAGTAACAAAGGGCAGCTGTCGTTTGGATATATGCTGGAGGACCGTCTAAAGCTCACTGCCGCAATTAAATAAGACACGGAATCAGAGTGGATAGCCATGAATGATACATTCTACAACACTGCTATAGAATTCCTGGGTCCAGCCACCGATAACAATTCCTAAGACATCAATCAATTGCTGGTCCAGAAACACCTTCTCCACAAGCCATATTTGAACGACACGAAGACAACATTTAAAAAAAAAAAGACTTCGGGACATGTGGAACTCCTGGCTGAGCTATACAGCTGACGAGATTCAAGGCTTTGCTGTCAGACATGATATGAAAAACTTCTATGACTCACTAAAAGTGGTCTATGGCCCTACATCATCAGGCTTAGTTTTCTCCCCTCCCCCAACCCCCTTAGTGCAGATAGGGGTACATGGGTACAATCCCCCAACGCTGGGCAGAGCATTTTAGCAACATTTTAAATGCAGCCTCTTCCATCAATGACTAAACTATCAACTGCCTTCCCCATGTCCCCGCTAATGATACTCTTGCTGACTTACAAACCGTAGTTGAAATTAACAAAGGTATCAACCAACTTTCCAGCTGTAAGTCCCCTGGTCCTGATTCAATCCCGCAGAGTTCTACGAAGCATTTGGACCGGTGCTGATAGAGCAGCTTCACCAAGTCTTTACAAATATATAGGTGAACGAGACCATGCCACAAGATTTAAAGGACGTGCCAATAGCCCACCTATAAAAACGTAAAGGGTATCACCAATCATGTGACAACAACCGAAGCATCTCCTTGCTCTCAGTTGCAGGGTGGATACTCGATATAATTATTCGCCTCACAGCCCCACTCGGCCAATGTCTCCTTCCTGAAAGCCAATGTGACTTTAGAAAAGAACGAGGAACTGTTGACACGATTTTCGCTGCAAGGCAGCTGCAAGAGAAATAATTGTCAGGAACAGAACTCCGAAATGTTCTCCACTTTTATTGATCTTACTAAGGCTTTTGTTACAATCAGCAGAGAAATGCTGTGGAAGACTATGACGAAATATAGCTGTCCACGAAAGTTTTCCTAAATAATGCAGCTATTTCATGATGGTGTGCAGGCAAAAGTCCAGGAAAATGGCATATTGTTTGAACCCATTACTTTCACCAATTGAGTGAAGCAAGGATATGTCCTGACACCAACACTGTATAGCCTCATGTTTTCAGCTATGCCTTAGAGGACAACGACATTGGAATAGACATCAACTACCGCAGGATGGAAAGTTGTTCATTCTCAGAAGGCTGAAAGCCAACACCAAAACTAACAGCGACACCGGCAGAGAGATCCTGTTTGCTGATGATTGCGCTCTATACGCCAACTCAGAGGCGGACATGCAACATGTTTCAGTTTTCTCATATGCCTCTGCCAACTGTGGGCTCAATATCAACATGGAGAAGACTGTAGTTATGTACCAGCCAGCTCCAGCGATTAATCACACCGAGACGAATATCAAAGTGAATGGTCATAGACTAATTGTAGCGGACTAATTCACCTATCTTAGCATCACTGCGTCACAAGCTGCCACAATTGATGACGAAGTGAATGAAAAAATCTCCAATGCCAGCGCGGCCTTTGGCAGGTTGTGCGGGACAGAAATGGAATAAGCCTGCAAACAAAGCTAAACGTCTACAAAGCAGTCGTATTATCCACACGGCTATATGCTTGTGTGGACAAGGCTATGGACAGACAGATAAACCAATGAACAGGTCCTTCAAGAAACAAATGAAGATCGTAAACTGATTAGAGACATTAGATGTAGACAGTCAACATTTTTTGGGGAAGTTATAAGAAGAAATGACTTGGAGAAGGTGGTGACGACTGGCAAGATCGAATGCAAGAGACCAAGGGGAATACCGAGCAGTAAACATCTGCATGGTCGAGACATGAACACGGAGCTGATCCACGACTCTGGTGATCGAATGAGATGGCGGTACATGACCGACCACGCTTATCGGCATGGCACATGATGGTTGGATGTATATGCTTGTGAAATCTAGACTCTTTACCAGCGACACACCAGGAAATTAAACCATTTCCACACAAACTGCCTTAGGAAGCTATTAAAGATTAAATAGTAGGATGAGATCCCAGACACTAAAGTTCTAGAAAGT
>CAWUFQ010000001.1:1791770-1806770 GCA_963921405.1 Cepaea hortensis | reverse complement strand
CCGGATCAGCAAAGCAATGCTCTAATTGTCCGCCTGTCGGAGCTTCGATCCCAGAACAGCCGCCAACCAAGGCTTAGGGCCTGGTTTGCCCTACCATGACGCTTTGTCTTTAGGTTGCATGTCCTCGCACCAGGGTAAGGCTTGTACCCTCTCAATTGCTCTCTTCCGCCCGAAGCCGTTGGCACAATGTGGGATGTCGGGTTTGATAAGCGCCGCCCAACGTTCGGCACTAACAGAAAGCAGGTAGTACCGTCTACTGTTATACGGTAGCTCAGTCATATCTGACTAAGACCTGACACAATTTACTTCTATAGCACGTTCAATAACTATTCGCAGCATATACACAGCATTTACTGTACCCTTTCCTTCTACAAACCCACATTGTCCTTCCCCTATTTCAGGTTGTGTTTTCTTCCCCACTCTTTGCATGATAATTCGTAATAAAATCTTTGTGATGTGACTCATTATACTAATTGTTCTATGTTGATCACATTCCAAGGTTCCTGATTTCTTTGGGATTGCAATAAATACAGAATTACATAATTCAGAAGGTATATCTCCAGTATCATATAATGTGTTCAGCAGTCTGGTGACTTGCTCTAATCCAAATTCTTCTAAAGCTTTAATCATTTCTGTTGTGATGTTATCTGCACCGGGGCCGTGCCAGCTTTCATATGCTTAAGAACATTTTGAACCTCCATCTTTAAAATTGGTGGTCCTTCATTATTAAATCTAATATCATACTGTTCCTCTCTTTTATCATTATTCAGGTTTTTCACATAATCTGTCCATACATGTAGAATCTGATCTTTTTCTATTACGATTTTGCCATCTTTAGTTTTTAGACAGCCTGTTGATGTACTTGTTCTTTTATTAGTAAGTTCCTGAATTCTTTTGTGCACTAATTTGGTATTTTGACTGTTGTGTTGTTTTTCAATTTTTAAGCACTTTTCCTCAAGCCATGATTATTTTGCCTTCCTACATAATATTATGACTTGTCTGTGAATTTCTTCATATTTGGCAGGATTATTTTTGTTGAGTCTTCTTGTTTGCATTAGGTGTAAAATTCTTCAGTCATCCATTTTTTACGACCCACCTTCTTTAATTTTGGAATAGTTGTTTCAGCAGTCAATCTGATTGAATTCTTTAACATTTCCCATTGATCATCCACGTCCTGAAAATAGCATGCAACCATCTAACTGTACTATTATCCACGATTCACTGCCACAGGGTATAATTTGTTTTCCATAACATGAAGACATTCTTCTTCTTGGTGTCAATAAAAGTTAATTGTATGAGATGTTCATTTTCTACATTGCAGTTTTCTTTTTAATCGTTCACACACACACACACAACACACAAACACACACACACACAAACACACACACACACACACACAAACATACACATGCCCGCGCACGGGCACACACACACACACACACACACACACATACACACGCACGGGCATACACACATATACACATAAACACATACACATAGTCCCACTGACTTATTCCGTGGCTTGGGTGCCAACAAAGGACATTCGATCAGTTTCCAATAGCTACTATATAATATATTTCTAGACATGGCTATACTTACATACCTTGAACGTCATACTATCTGCAGAATGCCATTACCAACTACTGCTTCTTCTTTTTCAGCAACATGGTCATGGTTTTCATGTTCTCTGTAGCCGCCGCCGTTGACATAAACATCCTAGAAGATTCACAACCAAAACCAATCTTGCATCACACCAAATGAGTTAATTCAACAACAGAAAGCTTTGTAAATGGGACGTTCAAATACGCAATCTGTCCCCAATTTCACCAGCCTGCGTAGAGTTCCAGCGATTATGTGCCCTCTGGCCTTTCCTCGGTGTACTGGAAGTTGGCCAGATCTTCGGTCACTCGCTGATCCACTATTCTCTCAAGACCATGAAGATGTATCTGTTCTTTCACACTGTCCAGGTGGTTAAATCATTATTATTCTTGATGAATGTAGACTGAATTATAACGTTCTTTAAGAGTAACATCTTTAGGCTCGCTGTTATCTTGATTATATATAGATGACTGACATTATTTTTTTGCAATTAGAAAAATAAACAGTGTTAATTTGCTAAATAGAACCTTTCCTACTATCAGCATGTGAAATATGGACAGTAAGCAGACAATCTGGGAAACATCTAACGATATTGAAGACGTAGTTTCTGAGAAAAAAAGCAAAGAATATCATAGACAGAATAACGAATGCGAAAGTTCTACCAGAAACAAATAAATAACATTTTTAAAAAAACAATTAGTCGTCTACAGTCATGATGTTTTGCACGTTAGGAGGATACAAATACTGAAAAAGTTAGTGACAACTTGTAAAACTGATGGGAAAGAACAAGGGGAATGCAGAGAGATTAGTACCTGGGTGACTTGGCCACATAAGTATAATATGGACAGGAACACAGACCTGATCCAAGACTCTGGTGATTGAGAGAGATGGCGAACTATTACCGCCCACACTTGTCGGCATGGCACATGATGATGTTAAGCTACAGATTAAGGTGCTGCTTAAACACATTCATTGTCTAGGAGACCTGCGATTGAGGCCTTTCGTCAAGGATCACTTTCACTGCACTTGAATATCTCCATAAGTGCTACAGTATCCTCCCATAGATCGCACAGCGAGAATCTCAGTACAGTGCATGAACTCAGTAACACAGGCAATGATCCCAGTATATGTATTCCAGAATCTCACTTGCAATAAATATCCGTTTATGGATAGTTTTCTGCTTTTGGAATTTAGTCTGGCCAGAAACACTTTAGCCAGAAAACTCAACCAATCTTGAATAGGTCCGAAGGTATACACACACACACACACACACACACACACACACACACACACAACACACACACACGCACGCATGCTCGCACGCACGCACGCACACACACACGCACACACACACACACACACACAAAGTATAACCACTCCAGCCGCGAGGTAAGGAGACTCTTCTGGAAGACACATGCGGAGAAAGCCACAGAAAATCAGGATCTCAAATTATCTTCCTTTCACCAAGAATATCTTCAGCACAGTCCTCTAGGATACTTTAATGCGGTACTGGGGTTCAATGAAGGTCTATACACCAACCTGATCTGATTGGTGCATGAACTTAACACAGCTCAAACGACAATGATTGAACCTGAGAGTTAACGCTGGGTCGACTAGAATACCACCAACCACAAATTCAATCGTTCATTAAACCACACATTCAACCAAACATTCAACCACACATTCAACGACACATTAAAAAAAAGAGTCAATACATATTCAACTAAAGATTCAATCATACATTTAACCACACATTCAATCATACATTCAACCATATATTAAACCACACATTCAACCACATATTCAACCACACAGTAAACCACACATTCAGCTACACATTCAACCACATATTCAACCATACATTCAACCAAATATTCAAACATACATTCCACCAAATATTCCACCAAACGATCAACCAAATATTAAACCATAAATTCAACCAAATATCCAGCGATACATTCAACCAAATATTCAACCATACCATCCATCATGTGCCATGCCGGAAAACGTGGGCGGTCATGACTCCCCATTTCACTCGATCACCAGAATTGTGGATCAGCTCAGTGTTTCTGTCTCGACCATGCCATGTAACATTAATGCCGTTATTTTCGTTTATGTGCTGCCAAAAGGTGGAACCATCATCAATTCGAAAAGTTACATCAAAATACTCATGCAGCTCAATCGTCGTTACTGCAGGGTTAGACCTCACAAGAATCTAGAGAAACTGCTTCTCTTTCACAACTCGCGTCCTCACACAAGTTTGCAAACAAGTGAGGCAACCGACAAAATGTGGGGCGAATGTACTGCTCCGTCCACCTTACAATCCAGACCTGGCACCATCTCATTTCCATCTTTTCGGGCCTCTCAAAAATACTATCCGTGGAAGAATGTTGGAAGACAACGAGGGATTGATTAATGCAGTGAAGAAATGGTTACGAGAAGAGGACAATATGTGGTATAGATCTAAGATACATGCTTTTGCTTCAAGATGGTGTGATGGCGTAAAGGCGTTAAAGTATAACGGGATTATGTTTAGAAGTAGAAATGTTTGCTGCATATGAATATAAACACAAACTTGCTCTTAAGCAATACCCCATGTAATTAAAGGGGTCGTGTGGATGTAGCAGTTTGCGCATACATGTAACAGGCTCCACCCATACCGTAAAAGGTTTTATCCACATATTATTAATTTATACCAGTATGTTAACAGGTTCTATCCATATTGTAATATTCCTTTCTCACCACGCAAGCATTGCCTTATCTCATAACACAGGTATACATAATACTGAACGTTATAAATACGCTATGGAATTTATCTTTATAAATACGCTATGATATCGATCGTTATGAATACGATATGCTATTGATCGTTATGACTACGCTCTCTGGACTTTATGAATACACTATGCGAGAATGAACGCTACCTTTTTTAACATATCATGAAATTCAATATGGAAGAACCGTGAGCATGAGGTGCATAAACCAGGAGAATCGGCCAGAGATCAAGAAACTTTCCGTCGGGTTTGCGATGAGAATGACACAAAATCGCAGTTGTAAATGTAATAATTAGTGTATAATTAATCATTTATATTGTAAACAATTCACATATTACAACTGAAAAAATACAATATATCTAATAATAACATTTTAACTGGTTCAGTGCCAAACAAAACAAAACAAAAAACCAAAAAATAGTAGGTTTGGACGAACCATGGTACGCAATCACATGACCAAGTATTACAATGAAATTTCCCTTCACTGAGCATTGAAATTGGAAGATACCACGAAACAAAACAAATAACCTTAGTATGGCGATATATCGTCCTTCTGTCCAAATTGGAAGTGACATATGGCGATACATTGTCCTTCGGCACTGAATCAGTTAAGTCCCAAAGTAGTTTGCTGCTGAGGATTTGTGTTATGATAGAGACATCACATTCTGTAGTCCTTAATGCACTGTGGCCATTATTTCCCTGACTTTCGTAGGATATGAACCCAGGAATCGAACCCACGTCCTACCCTGCATATTACATTACCAGGGCAGTTTGCTATCAACCTCGCTAGCGTGACCGCTACATGTAACCTTACCTGCGTGAAAACTGAAGACACCTTTCTCATGAAATAAATACATAACCGAATAACACTGATCGGAAAACGAAGCGAGCGGATATGAAATACTTGAGCCGTAAACACAACTTAATAACTACAATATATCAAGACTATATCCCCAACCCCCTCAAGTCCCCTTCCCCTCACCCCAACTCACTTATAGCAAAGCTCGTATAGAAATTCTATAACCATAGATTATTTAAACAGTTATTTCTTTTCTGGCGGTTTTACACAAGTGACGATCTATCACATCACATGATCGCACATGGACTTTAAAATTGGCCTGGCCTCCCAGGTTGATCCAGCCTATACTGGATACCGAAAAATTCTCTGGGGAGTGAAGCCTGACTGTGTGATGTTAAAGATATGACACATGGAGTGACGATTGATGGTAATACGGTCGTTGACCTGACGTTCTTTCAGCAACAACTCAGTACAGGTCCCGTGTACACATTTTATAGCGTGGTGTGTATATGGTGCTAACCCTATGTTGTATACAACAATGGACATCCCATGAATGATGACGTCAATATCACCAGGTCGCCTTTACTTCCCATAATATTTCCCGTTACTCATTTTAGATTACATAGCCCTGTGAGTCCATGTCAATTGTTCAAACAATCGCCGCCTTACTGAGGATCTGAACACAGGACCACCTGGCAAACAGCGAGCGTGCTAGCCATTGAGGGCCAGGCTCATGGGTAAGTACATGCGGCTTTTACATGCGGGGTTGGGGATACGGTTTATCATCAGCATGTGTTAGGACAACTGGCGTAGGTGTCCATGTATCTCCACAGATCTCGGTCATGGACAGTAAGTATGCACACTTTGATACATTCTAAGCGCATTAGGCATTTGGGCTATACCCTAGTATTTAGCACAATTAGCATTCGGTTGATGCTGTAGTCATTATCAAGCGGACGCCTTTACTTCTCAAGACACTCACTGGTACATATTTTAGGCTGGGTCGAATTGGAAGAATACGTCAATGTGAAAAAATCGTATCTGCTGGGTCATTGATGTTCTGTATATATTATATTGGTGTTATTCTTCCATGCTGACGTCTCAGGCCATTCAACAATATTTGCACGTGTACACCTCGGAGGAGCAAATGGACCACCATGGTCTGGCAAGAATGCGACAAGAGTCGCAAGGAGTGACGAGGGGATCTGGCCGATGCTAGACGCTTAGAGGAAAGGCGAGACGTACTTATAATCAGATTGCTACTGGTATTGTTGGGGTTGGAACTCTTCGCTGGCTTCTGAGGATGGGAACGGAGCGCTTATGGGAATGCCCCGAATGCTGTGATGTCGGTTCCTAAATCAATCAATCAATCAATCAACAATATTTACATATTACTTCACGATTGTCTACTTCTGCCCCTTCTACCGTGATCTTGCCAACTGTCACAATATTTTTGAATGATTCTCATCTCGTTTAGTATAGCATTTCGTATCTATATCTATAAAACAGAGTGTATGTATATATGTATGTATGTATGTATGTATGTATGTATGTATGTATGTATGTATGTATGTATGTATGTATGTATGTCCTTTATTTGTTCGCGAACGGCCCATCCGATTGAGATGAAATTTTCTACACGTCTTCCTTTCATTCCAGAGCTGCCAACTGTGATATTTTTTTAGTGTGAAATCGCCTGCTTACTCAGTATTATTTCATTTTTCATTTTTCATTAAAATTTATATATAGCGAAGGGACTTAAGTCTAGAAAAAGTTATTTCAAGGGGCATAACTTTTAATAACATTGTTGTATAACTTATAGTCATATTGTTGTATCGTTTTCAAAGATTTATAAACTCTTTGTCTATAGTTATGTACCGGCATATGAGTTATAATAAATAATTATACAAACTTTAAGGCATTTTCAAAGTTTACATAAAAATAATGCATAATGCATAACATTGTAACTCATCTTTCTATGCTTAAGAAGTTATCTAAAAGATGTTGAACAATATCATCGCATCTTTAGTGTTTTCCGCCATCATATCGACACGATTCGCTTGACAGCACTTCTCAGCGCTATCAAGCCAAGACGCCTTACACATTTCAAGCAGCCTGATACGGGGGGAAAATGGCACGTCGTAATAGCACAAAGAAACAAGCAGCTTCCAAGATGCATAGTGAGAAAACCGACCAGAGTATCAAGAAGACGAACCTGCCTTTGGAGAGTCTGCATGCAAGCTGTAATAAAGTATCTGAACCTACAGTCAATGAAACTACCAATAAGAAGAGCGACGACTACCCACAGACGAACACAAAAACTTGTGAGAGGAAGGAGGACCAAGACACCAGAATCAGAAACACTGATTCAAACACAGTCAGATGGGTGGTCAAGCGGCTAAAAATGGAGCTTACTGATGAACAAATACAGAAGCAGCTGCAGGAAGAAAATCTTCACGTCAACATTTTGAAGGCAGAGCGGATTCTTACCTACTCAGAATTAAATGAGATACTCCACACCAGGGACTGGGCGAACCCGGGCCGGGTCAGACAGACAGACAGACAGACAGACAGACAGATAGATAGATAGATAGATAGATAGATAGATAGATAGATAGATAGATAGATAGATAGATAGATAGATAGATAGATAGATAGATAGATAGATAGATAGATAGATAGATAGATAGATAGATAGATAGATAGATAGACAAACAGACAGGGAGGGAGGGAGGGATAGACGGAGGGAGAGACAGAGGGATGGGTCTATTAGACAGACAGACAGACAGACAGACAGAGATAGATAGATAGACAAACAGACAGACAGACAGACACAGACAGACAGACAGACAGACAAACAGACAGACAGACAGACAGACAGACAGACAGACAGACAGACAGACAGACAGACAGACAGAGAGGGAGTGATGGAGAGACGGAGGGAGAGACGGAGGGACGGGTAGGCAGACAGACAGACAGACAGGGAGGGAGGGAGGGAGGGATAGACGGAGGGAGAGACAGAGGGATGGGTCTATTAGACAGACAGACAGACAGACAAGCAGACAGACAGACAGACAGACAGATAGTCGGTAACGGGAACGAGAACTTATATGACTCATCTTTTGGTGCTTAATTGAAGAAGTTATCTACAGTCAATTTATTTGTACATGTAATAATTTTTATCTGGTCGTTTATAAGGGCCAAGAAAATATGAATTAAATGAGATTCTCCCCACCAGGGACTGGGTGAAGCCGGGCCGGGTCAGACAGACAGACAGACAGACAGTCGGGAACGGGAGAGCTTATATGACTACTTATATGAATTAAATGAGATGCTCCCCACCAGGGACTGGGCGAAGCCGGGCCGGGTCTGCTAGTACTCTATATTAGTTAACACGTTCCGTATACTGTATTCTACGAACAATAAACAATTGCACAAATATAGCGAGGTGTCAGCAATTAGACGGTTCTATCCGGTTTTGTGCAAGCAGAAATAGTTCGTGTGAAATTTATAATTAGTGTGGAAACAAATGATCCACATTCACAAAATACCTGTGACTGTATGTTTTAATTCTTTCAGCTTACATATTATTCATGTCATCTCATATATAACTAACGCACCTGACGAGATACAGCGAAATATGCAAGGCAATAAAACATGCACAGTATTGTTTATGGCTTCTGTGTTTAAATTCTATTCACATTACAATATTACATGATAAACTAACATTGTCTCTTTTTCTTATAGTCGTATATACTGTTCTAGTGTCAATGTCCTCTTCAATGCATTCCTTGTTAGTTACTCTGGCAGTCCAAGGTGTTCACAATATTCGTATCAGAAATCACATTTCCGTTGCTTCCAAGCTCGTCCTAATTTGTTCATTCACATTCCAAGAAACACTTTCATACAGCCGATCAGGTTCCATATCACATTTAAGTTTTCTCTTTCTAACATTTAATGAAAGTGACTTACTACATAAGAAAATTTTAATCTTCTAAAGTGCAATATTTGTTTGGCCTATTATGCTCCTAGTAAATGATACTCTTCTCCCCTCTGATGTTATGTTTGGCTCTAAATATTTGAATTTACTAAATTGGCTAATAAGTTTCCTTGCCATTGTAATCTTACATGTTGGTGTAAAATTTTCCTATGATATACACATTTGTTTTCTATTTTCTTGATTATATTCAAGAACAGTCCATTTCTAAAATCTCCGTTACTGAAAAGCCAAACAGTTGTTAAAGATATCTTGTGTTATCAGATATCCATACTATATCATCTACATAACCATATTGTTTATATTATAACCTCCACCTCGTATTCCTGGCTTTTCTTTGACTTTTATCACTATTGAAAACAATGTTCTCCGGTAGTGAATTTGAATAACAAAGATACAAACAATAGATTGCACGATTTATTGCCTACCATATTTCGCTGCATCTCGCCAGGTACATACTGCAGAATTCACACAACATAAAAAAAATAGTAAAATAGTAAAATAACTAAATAAATCCTTCAAGCTGAAATATACACATGTTCGCACAGTAATATCAGTTGTCTATCACGGTAATTTTAAACTGACTAACATGTCTTTCTGTTTACAAAATAACTGGCTTGTGTAGCTTAATCATTATGGCTTCTGCAAACTTTAAAAAGCGAGTATTTTGTGTGTTAACCATCGCGCAAAAGGAATTGTCTCTATCAATCGCATAGCCGCTTTCCAGCCCATGCCTAGTGTTGTTTAACACACAAAATACTCGCTTGTTAAATTTTGCAGAAGCCATAATGGCTCAGCTACACAAGCCAGTTTTATGTAAACAGAAAGGCGTGATAGTGAAGTTAAAAATTACATTGGCAGACAATTGACATTACTGTGCGAAAATGTGTATATTTATGCTTGAAGGATTTATCTAGTTATGTTACGTTGTTGTGTAGTAAGTACCTGACGAGATGAAGCGAAATATGCCAGGCAATAAATCGTGCAATCTGTTGTTTTTGTTTTCGTTATTCAGTTGTCATCACTATTATTACGGTGTGGAGAGAAAAGACATCCGATGACAAAAACGCAACCTTGTCTTACTCCTTGCTTTTTTTTCCCACTTTGTCAACTTTAATTATATTTGTCACTTACTAAGTAACAAATACTGAACTGGAAATAATTATTTTGTTTTTGTTTTTCACACACACACACACACACACACACACACACACACACACACACACACACACACACACACACACACACACACACATACACACACACATACACACACACACACACACACACGCACATACACACGCCCACACGCGCGCGCGCGCACGCACGCACGCACGCACGCACACACACACAATGATCATTGGTTCAGCAGCCAAGAATATTTGCCTTACTTCTCTTCAATGTGAGATTACCGTG
Source organism: Cepaea hortensis (assembly GCA_963921405.1). Classification (NCBI taxonomy): domain Eukaryota; kingdom Metazoa; phylum Mollusca; class Gastropoda; order Stylommatophora; family Helicidae; genus Cepaea; species Cepaea hortensis. Next base: position 1,796,185 of record CAWUFQ010000001.1, on the reverse strand, counting down.
GGGATAATAGATATTCCACCTTCAAATAATATCTGTGACTATGTATTTTAATTGTTTCGGCCAAAGTATGGATGGATGTGAAGAAGTAAATATACTGATGGCTTGGCCACGTGGTATGTTGGAAACAAGAACACAGATCTGATCCAAGACTCTGGTGACCGTGTGAGATGGCGAAACATGACAGCCCACGCTTATTGACATGGCACATGATGATCAAAGTATTCTTCATTATTTACGTCATATGATATATAACTCCGCAGTCCGCACTTGACGAGATGCAGCGAAATGTGCCAGGTCATAAATCGTGCAATATAGTGTTTTATTATTATCACAATCATACTCAGGAGCACGTTTCATTGCTCTTTGACATTCGCCTATTATGGTCAACCAATTGCTGGCATACACTCATAAATTGTATGGATATCCACTGCAGCACTACATCGTAGTGTTCACTCTCAGCCCACCATCATATCTCCAGGCCTTCTACTTCTTCACACTTTACCTTTCTCCCCGCCATCATGTACCAATTTTACGAATGTACCTGGAGTCTTAACTTCCTACTTCCTATTACAACAAATACCCTTACAGCTGTCTATATAAGTTTATCGACAGCGTGTATGTAAAGCCCTGTGGTATGCAAGTAAGAAGATTACCATTTTATAAATACCAAAATAATCGATATGGAAGAACGTTCTCGATCTCATGCACCGTCAATAGTGCATAAATCAGAATACATGGTAGGAGATCAATAAACGTGTCCACCGGCTTATATCAACTAATAAAATGGCTATATTTTTCACAATTCCCCGTCATACCTAGCCCAGTTTTGGAAATCAGACACGGGAGATGTAAAAGCAGATCGCTTTTCGTTCATATCCATGGTATGAGGCTTCGGCCGTTCAGAATGCAATGGCAAGCTCCTTAACTAATATTGCTTAGTAAGTGGCACCTTGCCGTCTTTACAGACGAAATTATGTGGATTGGAACTAGAGCTAGGATCCCATCGCACAATGCCTGGGCATGGATTCAGAGAACATGTGTTGCCCATGCAGTATGGTCCCTCTCTCGGCCTTGCCTTGTTTCCAGCGGAAAGGGTGACCAGCACGTCTGGAACAAGGTAGGCTGCAGATGCTGGCGGCTCAACATCAAGCCTCCAAGAGCAGAAGGTGGGTCGCGGCCAGGCCCTCACATCTGGTGAGTTTTGACTTAGAGGCGTTCAGCCATATCCCTCAGCTGAGTGCCTCAAACCAAGTGTCTGGGGATGCATGAGTGTGTACTTCTAAGTGTATGGACCTGTGTGAGCGTGTACATGTGTCAGCTGTAAGTATCTGGACATATATATATATATATATATACGAGTACTACTGTCAAACTACCCGCATAACACTGTCTTCAGTGCGGTTCCCACGACCAGCGAGATTCCCCCGTATAATATTCGTAAGTCACAAACAGCCAATAAATGATGGAATTAATTGCAACGTCATGTAGGGGACATAAAACTAATTTAATCCACTCTATACAACTTTCAAAGAGTAAACGAACTGACACAACATCGAAGCTGTAAATGTAAACAGTAAAGCAACAATAATTTAAATTGTGAACAATTTATATATTAAAATTGAATAAGTGTAAATTACCTTAATAATAACATTAATTTATTCCGAAGCAGTTTCCCGCTAAGAGACTATGATGTGGTGGCCAATCTTTCATTAGCTTTCGTAGGGTACGAGCCTAGGGATAGATTCCGCCTCCAACGGATGAAATACTGCAAAAATACAGAAAACCGAATCATCTTCTTGTTGGGTTGCCTATCACCGCAAGGACTGAATACTCAGCATAGTTTTATTTAACAAGTAGAATTATTTCACTCTCTTTCGATTCCACACATTTCTAGTTGTCAACATTTCCCTGGTGCTAACTAAAGTTATCTTCTACAGTCTCTTTGTAGAGTATGTCGTGTGACTCTACAAGAATGATATTATCTACAGTATTTCAGTTTGTGACGTTTTTGCACAAACTTCGCAAGCAATATAAAGTGCAACTATGAGAATATCACCATTCCTCACTGTCCAATAAATCAACCCAAACAGGAGAATAAGCATACCAGAGATGCTGAACTGTGTAAAAGAGCATACGCATATGTATGTATGTATGTATGTATGTATATATGTATGTATGTATGTATGTATGTATGTATGTATGTATGTATGTATGTATGTATGTATGTATGTATGTATGTATGTATGTATGTATGTATGTATGTATGTATGTATGTATGTATGTATGTATGTATGTATGTATGTATGTATGTATGTATGTGTCACAGCCTCACATAAGGGCGGTACCAACATAAAAGTAAGAGATACTGGCGAAGGGATAGAACTCCAGCTAAAGGGAAAGAACCGAGTCACTCGAAGGCTCGAATAATTCAGAGCCTTCTCGAAGGACCGGTCAGTGTGTCCACAGCCACGTGGACACTGATGGGGCCCGCCGATTGCGGGGTCCACGAGAAACTCGGAGAGAGTTGCCACCCGTGTCGGATTGCGACACGTGTGGAAGGACAGACACGGACTGGACATCGAGGAAGCAACAGTGCTTACCTTAAGGGGACTTGATAGTTTCAGACCCAATTGTATTTAGGGGTCTTATACATATGTTAGATAGCTGATAGAGTTGTTGTGATAATCATGTTCATTGTAAACTCCTGTGATACGCGACTTGCTAATTGCTGGCTTGTGAAAACTCGCTTCGCCAGCGTACTGTAATATAAATGTAAATAAATGATGCTCGATTGTATCTGAACGGAGTTTGTTGCCTGTATGAGCCCGAGTTTCAATCCCCTAGAGATCTAGGACGGTGACAGGCTATTTGATCCCGGACGAGCCCCCAAATAGCCTGTCACCGTCCTAGATCTCTAGGGGATTGAAACTCGGGCTCATACAGGCAACAAACTCCGTTCAGATACAATCTAGCATCATTTATTTACATTTATATTACAGTACGCTGGCGAAGCGAGTTTTCACAAGCCAGCAATTAGCAAGTCGCGTATCACAGGAGTTTACAATGAACATGATTATCACAACAACTCTATCAGCTATCTAACATATGTATAAGACCCCTAAATACAATTGGGTCTGAAAGTATCAAGTCCCCTTAAGGTAAGCACTGTTGCTTCCTCGATGTCCAGTCCGTGTCTGTCCTTCCACACGTGTCGCAATCCGACACGGGTGGCAACTCTCTCCGAGTTTCTCGTGGACCCCGCAATCGGCGGGCCCCATCAGTGTCCACGGGGCTGTGGATACACTGACCGATCCTTCGAGAAGGCTCTGGATTATTCGAGCCTTCGAGTGACTCGGTTCTTTCCCTTTAGCTGGAATTCTATCCCTTCGCCAGTATCTCTTACTTTTATGTTGGTACCGCCCTTATGTGAGGCTGTGACAGTATGTATGTATGTATGTATGTATGTATGTATGTATGTATGTATGTATGTATGTATGTATGTATGTATGTATGTATGTATGTATGTATGTATGTATGTATGTATGTATGTATGTATGTATGTATGTATGTATGTATGTATGTATGTATGTATGTATGTATGTATGTATGTATGTATGTATGTATGTATGTATGTATGTATGTATGTATGTATGTATGTATGTATGTATGTATGTATGTATGTATGTATGTATGTATGTATGTATGTATGTATGTATGTATGTATGTATGTATGTATGTATGTATGTATGTATGTATGTATGTATGTATGTATGTATGTATGTATGTATGTATGTATGTATGTATGTATGTATGTATGTATGTATGTATGTATGTATGTATGTATGTATGTATGTATGTATGTATGTATGTATGTATGTATGTATGTATGTATGTATGTATGTATGTATGTATGTATGTATGTATGTATGTATGTATGTATGTATGTATGTATGTATGTATGTATGTATGTATGTATGTATGTATGTATGTATGTATGTATGTATGTATGTATGTATGTATGTATGTATGTATGTATGTATGTATGTATGTATGTATGTATGTATGTATGTATGTATGTATGTATGTATGTATGTATGTATGTATGTATGTATGTATGTATGTATGTATGTATGTATGTATGTATGTATGTATGTATGTATGTATGTATGTATGTATGTATGTATGTATGTATGTATGTATGTATGTATGTATGTATGTATGTATGTATGTATGTATGTATGTATGTATGTATGTATGTATGTATGTATGTATGTATGTATGTATGTATGTATGTATGTATGTATGTATGTATGTATGTATGTATGTATGTATGTATGTATGTATGTATGTATGTATGTATGTATGTATGTATGTATGTATGTATGTATGTATGTATGTATGTATGTATGTATGTA
>CAWUFQ010000001.1:1741770-1789270 GCA_963921405.1 Cepaea hortensis | reverse complement strand
GCGTGAACAGCATTTCGGAGAAAAAATGGCGTTCCTGGCTAGAAAACATCCAGAAACGTAACAAATACATCTAGAAACACAGATACTTTGTAGATGAACATCTGGTTGGGAACGTGACTGCCACTTCCATCAAGGATGAACTGTGATGGGATGTCGAGAGTTGTTCGAAATTCTGTTTCCATCTTAATAGGATTTGTTTTTGTTCACTTATTGGTACTCCATTTTCGCTGCTAATTGTTTCATTTGGGTCAAAGGGTTCTTCTCTGGTTCGCATTGCACTTATCTTTTTGTAGAAAATTCTAGTTGCCTCCTTGTAGTTTTTATTTAGGATTTCTCCATTCTCTTCCCAGTCTTTTTGTTTTTCCTTCTTTACTATTCTATTCATATATCTTCTCGCTATTCTATATTCAATGTAATCACATTCCTGTTTGCTCTTTTTATATTTCTCCTTTTTGTCTTCTACCGCTTTCTTCACTCTGCGTTCCACCAACTTGTTATTTTCTTTATCCGTGTTTTGCGTTATTTCGTGGTCCCACATGTCATTTTTGCAGTATTTAAAATGCTTGATTTGAACATCTCCCATTCTTCTTCCACTGTCTTTCTTTATATGGGTAATTTTACAAAGATTTCAGTTAGTTCTTTCTCATAATATTCCCTTACTGCCTCATCTTTAAGGTTTTTTAAGTTTACTGATTCGCATGGCACGCATTTTCCTGCTCTTTGCTTTCTTCTTCTGATGGTTCTTATTGTGGCAACGACTGCTTTATGATCTATGTTTATACTTAAATTAGGCACTGCCCTTGCATCTAATATATTTCTCTTTCTGTTATTTCTTGTTAATATAAAATCAATTTGACGTTTAGTATCTAGATCGTTCCATTTATACCAGGTGTATACTTGTGAGTCTTTATTATTATAGAATGTGTTTGTTATATAGAGGTCGTGTTGGCTACACATCTCTATCAGTCTACTTCCGTTATCATTCCTTTCATTATGCTGATCTCCAAATGCTCCCATATATTTTTCTATGCCCACTCTGTTATGTCCTAGTCTTGCATTGAAGTCTCCCACAACTATTATGTTGTCCTGCTTATCTATTTTATTTAGCACGTCATGGATGTCTTCGTTGAATTCCTCGCATTCTTGCTAATTTTTGTTTGTATTACATGGTGCGTATATTTGTACATATGTTGTTCTTTTATTCTCACTGTTATGATTCTTTTTGATATATATTTTATTTCTATTATTCCTCTTGCTAGCCGTGGTTCGATGACTATTCCCACACCGTGCCTTGCCCTTTCTTGCTGTTCTACTTCAGAGCAGACAAACGTGTAACTGTGGTGGAGCTCCTTGCATCCTTTCCCCTTTGTTCTGGTGTCCGCTATTCCCATCATTCCAATTTTCCTCTCTTCCATTGTTTCTATAAGTTCTTCTTCTTTACTATTGAAACCACAGACGTTTATTGTGCCTATTTTTTGAGTCGCTGATCTATCTAGTAGTCAATTAACATTGCCAGGTCGATATCCGTTTGGGTCAGTCCGTTTATACTTCTTAGGTATTTTACGAGCAGTATGAAGATTCCCTGCCGGCTTGCTAGGCCAGTCGCAGGTTTAGGATACAAATATGACTATAGGGAGTCCATCCCCTATGGCGAGCCATATCCCCGTTAGCCCATGACCTCGCGGTCATGGTTTCCCAGTCTACACCGCGTGGAGGTGGGGGTTGACTTGTGTAGTCTGCGGGTCATCGGCAGGCTACTAATTCTCGCTCTTCACCCCTCCTGGGAAAGGCTAGCCGATCCTAACCCTGCTGGCTGCAGGGCCAGGCGCAGTCCACACCTTGTGAACGAGACTATATGAATTATAAAATAGTTTCTATCGAATGCTTGTTTTTTTTTTTTTTGTGATGCACGAAAGAAGATGAACACTCTATCATCACCATCATTATCATCACAACGATTATCATCAAATAACAACAACAAACTCATGCATTGGTAAGAATGCAATAACTAGTAGCACACGTGACTGTAATAGTGTTGCACCGTAAATACACGAACAAAACACTAAACATACAGGTCATAAATAAGCACACATGTACTGTTTGCCACTCTTAGAAGAGCGAAGTACTTAAATGAGTGCCAAACAATACATGTGTGTTTATTTATGACCTGTCTTAGTGCCATCATAGGTTCCCCAATTGAAGTAAACATTCAAGACGCATATAAACTTACATACAATACATAATGCAACATTTTCAACGCTCAATAAAAACATTTGCTAAATAGAAAGAGAGAGAGAGAGAGAGAGAGAGAGAGAGAGAGAGAGAGAGAGAGAGAGAGAGAGAGAGAGAGAGAGAGAGAGAGAGAGAGGTGGAAAATATATACCATTTATGTATGGTAGAGTTTGAAGGAAGCATATAAAGTAAAGAGTAGGTTATTGAATCATACGATGAATGAAATATTATCATATGTGTGTATGAATGTACCTGTTGTGTTTGCAAATGTAATGGAAAACGCACAATGCACCTTGTAAATACGCACTGTTTTGTGAGAAATAAACGTTTAAAAAATGATTTTAACTCTTTACCTAGACAGTTGTCTGTCATACATTTATATACATACTAGCTGACTCAGCCCGGCGTCGCCAGGCACCTGGTGGGGAACGTCTCATTTAATTCATATGAGTAGTCATTATACATTCAAATACATTTCTCTAAGCGCACAGAGTACGCGTTGGGCCCTTGCTCCCGTTCCTGTTGCTCGTCTGTTTCTGATGCTCCCTTTCCGTTCCCGTCGCTCGTCTGTTTCTGATGCTCCCGTTCCCGTTCCCTTTGCTCATCTGTTTCTGATGTTCCCGTTAAAAATTGAAAATTGATTTTAAACCGACTAACTATTACAGTGGGATCCGCGGGAGTGAGACAAACATCTGTACAAAATTTCATCTCAGTAGGATATTGCGGTCAACACCAGTATCTTTCAGCTGTATGTTGATTCCTTGGCTAGATTACGCTCATCAGCACGCCACGACTTTCTAAGCGACCGGCTTAGAAAACTTTCGAAAAATTAACGATTAATTAATTGTTAATTTCGATTAAATCAAACTATTTATAGTCACATAACTCACATTATAGTCGTATTTCTCAAAAATCGAAATAACACTGGATTGTCTTGTTCATGTGTCATCTAATAACCAACTATGTAAACAGACGAGTATGTTGACAGTATTTTATTCAAGTAACAATCTCGTTTTTTTAACAATAAAACCAGCAGAGCTGACCAATCGTTCACATGGAACTGAGGTAGCCGGTATGCACAAAATGATCTTGGCAAGGAATGCCAATTTTGGATATCGATGTTCATTAAGTTTCCACCATTTTAAAGGGTCAACCGATTCGGCTACATTCTTCTAAATTTCAGACTCCATTAGCTTAATACTCTCTTCATTTGGTTCACATATAGTTTCATTGTCAATGTCAGTATCGTTCGTTGCAGCAGTCTCCATCTGCTCAACATGAACATTAACTGCTATTTGTTGTTCAATACGTGACCAAGTTCATTCTTTTGCATCTTTTGACAAACACTTCAGGTATTTGTAGCATGGATCAAGTGCTGTTGCAATCTGTAATATTTCAATACTTGTCACATTAACATCACATTCACAGAAGTCATTAAAATATGCTGCCTTAAATTATCTATGTAGTCCGGATCATCATCATATACAGTCATATGCTTTGTCAACAATGATAGCAGTGGCAATACACAGCTACATGAAACATAATCTTGTCCGCAAAGCAGGACCGTGGTCTGGCAGAATAAGTCCAAAACTTTGACATTTTTCGAAATCTTCTCCCAATCTGAATCTGATCGTTTTGAAAATTTGTTTTGCTTCTTTGCATGTGACATGTAGACAGTTAATGCTTCTCTGTAGCATAATAAACATACTGTTTCAGCGTGTTGGTACATCTTGCTGCAGCTAACACAATGGTGACTCAGTACAATTTTGCAACTCGGTTGTGTTTGCAGGACTATGGTTAATATGTCCGACAATTTTTCGAAATCCGGTTCATTTGTATAAGTGAAGGAAGAAACGTTTTCGATTAATCGTTAAAAAAAATAATCGTTAAAATAAATTAACGATTAATCGATTTATTAATCGTTAACTTCCGCAGCCCTAATAATAATAAAATATCGTGACAGATATCAGAATGATTGAAGTATATTTGTTTCGTTGAGTTTGCGGTTATCACTTTTCACGGACCAGTCAGCAGACTTTGTGAAATGGCAGGACTAAAAATGTCTGGGAGCTGTTGTCCAACAGTCAGTATGTGGTCATAGGTAGATACACTTGCCATCTTCGCAATACTTGCCATCTTCGCAGCAAAAGGTGGCTGTAAGGGATCTCCAGCACTGTTGATTTTCTCTTCGTTACCTTTCTCTCGCACCTTTCCTTCAATGACAGTTTTCAGTAGGGACCTAGGTTACTCATTGCCTCCATTTCCAGTCTATGCAGGGACGTTATTTGTCATTTTATTGTACCAGGACTTACAGAACAGGATAATGGTCAGTGTGTTCTCCGAGCATGGAGAGGGAAAGAAGAGCTCTGCAACAGTCACCAGGGACATATCTTCATGCTTGGAGAACAGTCTCTACACGATCCTCTTCAATAGATGGAAGCCATTTTCATGGCTCAAGTCACCTAAAGGCTGATTCGTCAGGCATATGAGGTGACTCTCTTGACCAGGAGAATCACACACTTTTATGTAAACTCTAAGCAGAGGTAAGATAGCCAATTATCAGTAAATTATAGGAACCTTTATGAAGATTAAGTGCTGGATTGCAGCAACCAGGAAAGAAATAAGTAAGTGAAGTTAAATCAAAAGGGGTGAGACAACGATATTTATTAATACCAAGCCTCTCCAATGCTGATTAATAGAAAATGATTCCATCAGTTTGTAGATGATCAATGGTAATAGAAGGAACTGACAAATCACTAAAAACAAAAGTTGCTGACCAATATGAATGACATGGCCAAAGTATTTGGCAAGAAGACATTCATGTTACATTAAGCTGCAGGCAAAGCAGCACTAAAAGGTTGTGAGATCATGGACTTAAAAGGTAACAAAGACATCTCTCTGGTAGGAATAGAAATTCATTGCTTGATGGTGTCGCTCTCCGTGAATATAAAATGACAGTGGATTCCTGGTGACAGCAAATTTATAGGAAATTAAAACACTGACAGACTTGCAGGAGTTGCATAACAGCAAAGGGGCAGACCTTGGATTATGACAGCAGTCCAGCATATTCTCTCAAACACTAGCTGAACAGATGGGCAAAGGAGACAGTTGGCTGAACTGGTTTTACTGAAATGTCCCGACCAATGATATCAATGGTGATAACAGAAATATTTACAGACCAATTTTGTAATTTCAAACAGATAAAGCTAGACTCAATAATAATTTCAACCATATCATTCACCATGCACTAATTTGCAGTCATTGTTCTCTCTACAAAACCATCCATCGTCTCTTCAAGTTCTCCGTACTTTCAAATACCAGGGAAACGTTACAGTTGTCTGCAAACAGAGAAAGCTAGAGTCAATAGTAATTTCAACCATATCATTCACCATGCACTAATTTGCAGTCATTGTTCTCTCTACAAAACCATCCATCGTCTCTTCAAGTTCTCCGTACTTTCAAATACCAGGGAAAAGTTACAGTTGTCTGCAACAGTCAATAACTCTTGAGTTCCTAGGACAACTGCAGAAGGCCTGAAACTTCATAAGAATGGCTTTGGGGTGCCAGGAGTAAACATTTCAGCAGCTTTGGAATCAACAACAGTAAAATCAGTCCATGATTAAAACTATGGTTAGATATTTACTGTCAACAATACAAGGCTTACATACTGTAGGCAGATGTGCCTCTCTGCAACCTTGAGGTCTACACGTATAGCCCAACTTCAACACATGATTCTCACTAAGGGTAGACATGTACTTTGGACAACAAAAGGCATGCTGTCTACAGACAGCCCTACGAGTCCATCTTCTCACTCATGAAACATCCATATCCTCATTAGAAGTGTAGAATGTAATGCTTTTAGTTTAGTTTGGTCGATGGATCGATATGACGGCACAGCGGTGTACCCGTAAGTGCTCCGTTCTACTCCTAACTAACTCAAGCCTGAGTCTGGAGAATCTCAGCTCAGTGCACGAACTCCGTAGCACCGGCGAGGGTCCTGAAATACTTTGGGTAGATTTTTAACTCGACATTTTTCCCCGGTAGCGCCATTAGGCTATTCTTTTTCGATCTCCAACTGCCAAGGGATTGTTTACATGCGCAACAATACACGGGCGTCCGATCTCACTATTCAGAGACAAGGGGAAATTTTTTACTAGACGTCCACGTGAAAAAATCCCGGCCTTAACCTGGGCTTGAACCCAGGATCTCCAGCACTCGAGGCGGACACCATACCTCGAGACCACTCAGATCCCGTGTAGAATATAATCAAAGCACTCCACATCACTTACAGAGTGCCAACTGGTCTATGAAAATATGGGTGCATGTAGCAACTTAAGGCGCGTGAAAGGATCATATACATTTTGATACCTGCTGTTGAGGGAACAGTGTGGCTTAGTAGCTGGATGCTTGCCAGCTGACCCAGGGTTCATGGGTTCACATTTATACCAAGGCAGGTTTTGAAAATTGACCTGACCTCCCAGATTGACCCATCCTGAAATGGATACCAGGAAATATGCAAGGACGTATGCGGCTGGAATGGTGTTGACCACATCAGCCCTGGAGCGACGATTGGTCTATAGAAAGATGCGTCCTGCATGAATAGAACTGCTTAAGTCAAAGAACGAAACACCTCAATCAGAAAGCACAAAGTCCCAGACAGAAGAAGAAGCTTCATAAAAAGAAGTAGAAGAGGAGGAAGAAAACCAGAATGCCAGCGACCAAGACCAAAAGTGGATGGAGGTCAGGAGAAGAAACTACTCTCCTCCAATATCGAGTTATCAAGCCGTCCAAAACACAAGATATCAGAGAAGACCCGAACGATATGAAGATAGAGCATGACGGGGAAATACGTGGAATACCAGGAGAGACGACAACTGGTAAAGCTCCATGAAGGAAACAGAACCATATGATGGGGTGGGTATACCATTACTCCAGGCCTTAAAAAGTGTGCGACTCTGTTCAGACATGTAAAACCACATCAAGAAAGCAACTAACACAATCAACCAATCAGAAGCCAGGATGCAGAAACAAGCAGCCGTATCTATGAGTTATGACAGACGAAATAAAAGTTACACTGTAAAGACCTCAACTATAACCAAGCCCTTAAGTCGGAGGTTGAAAGGGGTCATTCGTCTCAAGAAATCGCAATCGCAACCGCAACAACCATTTATCCGATGTTGTAAAGCACGTGAAGTGGTCCTTTACAGGGTCACATTTACTTGGTGTTGAGCCTGAATGCTTCGTAAATGTTGACACAGCTCTTTGTTCTGTCATTGCTTTTCAGATTATATTAAAATCCGAGCCACCCCCTATTTTGATGCATATTCTACATGTATTTCTTTGGATTTGTTTCTAGCAATGCTACTGCACAACTGACTCTAGTAGCTTCAGGAGGAAGCTGACAAGCCTCATTAGCTGGACACCGGATGGTCTGTTTTCTAGTATGTAACACTTGGAGGTGAGGCTGATGTTTTTGTTCAAGGAGTCATTGGCAGGTTACTCATGTTCACACCCTAATCCTCCTAAGATGATCTATCCACTCCCCACTCCTACTAGCATGATCTATCCAGCAGGTACTGCTGGCTGGCAGTCCCATGGGCACCCCTTCATATCAGATAGCAAGCAGGTACACATAAAAAAATGTTTTGCATATCCTTTACAGGACATCGCTGTCAACATCAGCATCTTTCAGCTGTATGTTGATGTCTTGGCAAGATTACGCTCAGTAGTTTGCCATTGCTTTCTGAGCGGCCGGCTCAGTTATCCCGCAAGTCACCAGCGGGGGTCGAACCGCTCCCAGCTCTCGCGCAGCTTCGACACTCTGCGTGATAAACGGGATTACGGAGAAAGTGTTGCAACACCTCAGCCAGAGAGACCGGCAGGTACACATAAGTTTAGTAAAAACAACAGCAGATCAAATGGTTTGGCCATGCAAACAATATTATCGCATAACAGCACCTCAGACACAGCGGAAGTAGAGCAGAAACTGTTAAATCCCTTCCCCTAAATAGATTAATGGAACGACATCATCATAATCTGCCAACTTTGCCATCAAGCGTCCTGGGGATGAGTAGTTGATGCTCCAGTACTCGATGGGTGGCACTGTATAGAGTCATTCTGTGGACAGCGTCTTTGATGTCGTCAATCCATTTCCTTCTCTGGCGTCTCAGCTACTGCCTGTGATTATGGAAACAGTCAGCACCCACGTTTTGCGCGGGGAGGGTGAGAGAGGAGGGTGAGTGCAAAGCAGAAGTAGTCAATAGATACTGAACATCCTACGTCACTGTGACAACACGAAGTTTGAGAAGAGAGGAGAGCAGAGACGAAGATGTTGTTGTGGTGAGTAGTTACCTCCAGCCACACACTAGTTCACTATAGAAGACAAAATAAGAGAACATGCACAACAATGGGTTGTTAGTGAGGGAATATGACAGGAACTGACAGAGTAACAGCATAGACTACACAAATCAACTCAAACTTTACAAGTTTTAAAAATGTATTCTACATAAGAAGTTGATACAAAAATGAAAGTACAAAGTAAAATTACACTCTATGTAACAATGCATAAATAACAATTTAAGCCTTATAAATAATTGTTTTTGTAACTTTGTGTTAACATTTTCTTTCAGATTACTCATTTCGTCTAAAATTTTCTTTCAGATTAGTCATGTCGTCTGTCCGATGAATTGTCAGCATTATTCTATAAAACAAGACATTCAAAATCTACATGGAATATTTTGCTTGTATTCTCAGTCATATGTTGGAACTGGTTCTATGTAACATGCAAGAATTCTTTTTTCTAATTTCCAATGGCAGGGATTAATTGCATAAATGTTCTTTATTTGCTTGACTGCATATTTTGCTTGTCCTATTATGCTCTTTATCTCTGTAATGCATCTTCCAGCTGGTGTTATCTGTCTGCCTAGATATTTTACATCTCTGCAAAATATAACATGGCCAACTAGAGATACTTAAAGTAGCAATTACACCTTGCTTCCCGTGCTGGCGTTGATCATTGAGAATGTAACACAGGTCAGTTTCCTGTTTATGTCGTGTAGTCGCATTAGATGTCCACTGCGCCTCCCTGCCAGAAAAAGTCTTGGCCAGGTTGGGACTAAATGAGCATCGCTAAATGGCCAAATTATTGTACAACACAAGATGGCTACTTCATGTACTTCTCGTTTACCTTGTTTCATTTTTTCCGTGTTTCATTTCAGGACCGGCATGCGAGAATACGACAATTCATGAAATGTCGCTAATTGTTTTGTTGAGATTGCGAATGTCATGTCTCTGTTCTCAAGTGATATATCCAGCCAATTTCTATGGACGAGAGCAAATCTCTCTCTCTCTCTCTCTCTCTCTCTCTCTCTCTCTCTGTCTCTCTGTCTCTCTCTGTCTCTCTCTGTCTCTCTCTCTGTCTCTCTCTCTCTCTCTCTCTGTCTCTCTCTGTCTCTCTCTGTCTCTCTCTGTCTGTCTGTCTGTCTGTCTCTCTCTCTCTCTCTCTCTCTGGTCTCTCTCTGTCTGTCTATCTGTCTGCTCCTTTTTACATCTGTTCTGCATAATCCCATGATGACGATTAGGTATAATTTCTAGCACATAATGCAACTTGCTGGACGAGGTCTCATGACGACGATGTAACTTGTGGACGAGGTATTGCCACAAGAAACGTATCGAAGTTCATTTATGGAAGTTGAGTGGCAGAATGTGCCTGCTCTTAAACTTCCTGTGCGTTGATGGCGAGGTAGGAGTTTCTCTCCCTACACCTTCAGTTCAAATAGATGTTGACTTCTCTTCCTTAAATTGGGGACCTAAATTACAAGTACAGTGGAACTCGGTTTTCGTCTACAATCCGTTCGAAAACAATCGACGAAAACCGAAATCGGCGAAAACCGAAACCGACGAAAACCGAGGCAATTATGTCCATATGTATCATTGTAAACCCAATTAAATCGTTCTAGACACTCCGAAACACGTACCAAAACCACATTTTATAGAGAATAAATATACTTTATACTACCAAAAACCAATAATAAATTACCATAAAATGAATATAACAGAATATGTAAATAATAAATGAACATTTAACATGACATTTATCCTTCTGAAGACTCTTCTTGGCGTATGGAAAACGTCGAGGAGGGGAGAGAGAGGTTCAGATATTATTCCGTAGAAGGGGAATCCTCCTCCATAAGGACATTTGGTATCAAGGCATAATCCGGGGTCAATTCCCTTTTGGTCGTCTTGTCTTTTATATGCCAGTGCGTCTCTTGAATATTTCAAACCGTTCTCAACTGGTCTTAAAATCACTAAGTACACTTGTCCTAAACATTTTCTTAATGAGATAGCCATACAACAGTTTGGCCTTTTCACACATGATTGCCTCCGGAACAGAATCTTCATTTAACTGTTTTTGATTTATCCAAATTAATAATAACTGTTCGACATCTTCAATTGTTTACAATTTCTATTTCGTAAGCAAATTCACGCCTTTCGCCACATTAACTTCCTTTTATTACTTCCTTTTTCGCCACAATGGAACTTATCGTGGATGGTGACTTCCCGTACATAAGGTCGATTTCAGCAATCTTAATACCGCTCTTGTATTTTTTAATGATTTTCTTCTTCGACTCAATCGTGTTCCTGGTATTCCTCTTCGAAGAGCTGCTGGCTCTGGAAATTTTCTTTAGTCCCACGATGGAGCTCAAAGAAAAGGATTAACTTATTAGCAAGTGATGCTCACACAACGAGACAAAACATCACACTGAGTATAGAACGCTTGGGTCCCTATGTTTTCGCAAAATTAGCAGCGAGGCCACGTGGGCATTCCGCCGAAATCTGAGGCAGCAGATAAAAAAAAACAACAAAGTTTTCGCCGAAAAATAGACGAAACCCGAAATCGACGAAAACTGAAGTCAACGAAACCCGAGGTTCCACTGTATCTCAGAAGTCACTAGTAGAGAGAGAGAGAGAGAGAGAGAGAGAGAGAGAGAGAGAGAGAAGGGAGAGAGAGAGAGAGAGAGAGAGAGAGAGAGAGAGAGAGAGAGAGAGAGAGAGAGAGAGAGAGAGAGAGGCGCACGGGGAAGGGGAACTGGTAAATTGGAAACAGACCCACATGAAAAATCCGGCAAGTGTAACCTACACTCAATGTCTAAGTGAGCGAACGACAAACAAACATTTAGTTACTTTGATAATTAGTCATATACAATAGGGATTTATACATCAATGGTTTTTCCTTAATTTCCGATAGTTTGTGTATGACGAAAGAACTATAAGCTACTGTATTATCACAAGACCCTGGAAAACAGAGAGAGAGAGAGAGAGAGAGAGAGAGAGAGAGAGAGAGAGAGAGAGAGAGAGAGAGAGAGAGAGAGAGAGAGAGAGAGAGAGAGAGAGAGAGAGGGGGGGTATGGCGCACCATATTCGCCGATGGCCATGTCACGGAGTTTTGAAGTATTTAATAGAATTAGCTGCCCCATATAACTAATCGGCCTCCTCTCAGTGACCACTACCTGTTTTGGTCGGTGGCCGCTTATTCAATATTCATGACTAACCTCTATATCTAATGGCTACTCCACCATCCAGGGGTTAGCTACTTTCTCTGCATCCCGTATACTCACGTGAGTAACGTGACGACGGCGAGAATCAGTAGCGGTTCTAGCCGCGTCGGTAACTTACGGGGTATGAGAGCCGGTCGCTCAGAAAGTAGTGGCAAACTGCTGAGCGTAATCTTGCCAAGAAACCAACAATCAGCTGAAAGATGCTGATGTTGACAGCGATGTCCTATAAAGGATATGCGATGTCCTATAAAGGATATGCGATGTCCTATAAAGGATATGCGATGTCCTATAAAGGATATGCGATGCCCTATAAAGGATATGCGATGTCCTATAAAGGATATGCGATGTCCTATAAAGGATATGCGATGTCCTATAAAGGATATGCGATGTCCTATAAAGGATATGCGATGTCCTATAAAGGATATGCGATGTCCTATAAAGGATATGCGATGTCCTATAAAGGATATGCGATGTCCTATAAAGGATATGCGATGTCCTATAAAGGATATGCGATGTCCTATAAAGGATATGCGATGTCCTATAAAGGATATGCGATGTCCTATAAAGGATATGCGATGTCCTATAAAGGATATGCGATGTCCTATAAAGGATATGCGATGTCCTATAAAGGATATGCGATGTCCTATAAAGGATATGCGATGTCCTATAAAGGATATGCGATGTCCTATAAAGGATATGCAAACATTATTATTATTACTCCACCACCAGCCGCCCGGTAGGTCCTAGTAGTAGGAGATGTGCCTACCATAGGTAGGTGATAAGAAAAGCACTCATTTAGTCAATGAATACTGAAACTTCTGTCGAAATGGAAACAAACTTTACAATAAAGACTTGCTTTCTAAATAACAAATCAGTCTGTGCAATATTAAATAAACAGGAACAATGTATGGAGGGGAGGGGGAAAATTAACAAATAGATGCAAAGTGAAAACAATTTAAAATTTGACATGCCAAACTATGAAAGTCAATAACATCATTATTCCTGAATACAAATACATATCCAATATTCTTGCAAGCTATACATGCTCTCCTCACATGTAGTATATGCATTTAATGACATCATCATCATCATCATCTTCATCATCAAGTGTCCTGCCAGCTGGCTTAGGCGTTCATGCCACTCTTGATCATTCCTGCTGATGAATTCCTCCATGCCACCGTCTCAATTCATCCAGCATCATTTTTCTTGGTCTGCCTCTGCCTCTCTTCCCCTCGATCTTTCATGGCAATGACAACATATAAAATAAATATATCAGCGGAAAGAAATTAGAGACATTGAATAGATTTGAATAACTATGTTTTCTGCTAACGGACAATGGATAAACAATTGTAAAGTTCTATTAATTTGTTTCATTTATCCACTCATAGTCAGCTGTTTCTTTCACTCCTACTGAACATATGTAACTAGGTTATCTCTTTTAAAAACATATGCACATTATTTTATATGAATAAATGGTTAAACTAGAAAGCATTAAAGAAACCTCTGCAAGAGAAAGAGAGAGTTAACTAAATGTTCTTTGACGACGATAATTTCTATTGTTATTGCCATCGACTTCATTGCCATTGTTTTGACTAGGTACAGACAATCTTTGATTAAAGGTAAAGTACAAAGGTTTTTTAACGTTGTTATTTATTGAACTAAATAGCAAATCTCCTTCCTCCCCTTCTTCTACCCTATTATCCTTCAATGAGGCACAGACATCTCCTGTCCTTAACTATCCCATGAACTCCGTCCAGGTCCTCCCTATATTATTCACTTCTGTTTCTACTTCTCTTCTCTGTGTGTTTTAGATCTTCCTCTATTTCTATGTGGATTCCAGACAAAGACCTTTCTAGATAAATTGACCCACATGCAAGATCCTTCCTGTGTGGACTACGCTCGATTTCAAAGTGAGAGAGCGAAAACACAAATTTAGTTACTTTAAGGATGACCAATAGGGATTTATACACTAATGTTTTCCCCCTGCTTTCCGAAGGTTTGTGCTTGCGAAAAATTCATAAAATACTATATATAATGACAGCCCGAGGAGTAAAGCAGCAGGGAGGGGGCTTTGTGCCCTGTATCCACTGATGACAAAGATACAGAATGTTGAGGTATTTAATAGAATCAGCTTCCCCCATATAACTAATCTACCTCCTCTCAATGCACCACCTGTTTTGGTCGGCGGCCACTTATTCAATATTCACTGTTAACCCCTACAACTAGAGGCCTCTCCACTACCCGCCACCCGGTGGACGTCCCTAGTAATAGCACACGTGCCTACCTTAGGATGATAATAAGAAGGAACTGATTAAGTCAATGAATATCGAAACGCTTGTCAAAATGAAATCAAAGATTACAATAATGACTAACTTTATAAACATTAAAAACAAACATCCGTCAATGGAATCTATATATTTAAAACACGATATATATATTTCCGTCCGTTCTTTATGCGTTCGCGAAAGGTCCATCCGATTGAGATGAAATTTTCTACACGGTCTCCTTTCATTCCTGTGCAACTTTCTGTCATAGATTTTAGATTTTTTGTCGGCTACTTACTTACTAAAATTTAATATTTCATTTTTCATTATAATTTCTATATAGCAAGGGGACTTAACTCTGGAAAAGTTATTTCAAGGGGCATAACTTTTAATAACATTTCTATATACTTTATAGTCATATTGTTGCATCGTTTTCAAAGATTTATAAACTCTTTGTCTATAGTTATTTACAGGCATATGAGTTATAATAAATAATGATATAATCTTTAAGGCATTTTCAAAGTTTTCATAAAAATAATGCAAAATGCATAACATTGTAACTCATCTTTTTATGTTTAAAGAGGTTATCTACAGTCATGTAGGTGATTAAAACAGTTTTCATTAAAAATAATGTATGGTGTGTGGAAGGACATTCTTTTTTAAGTTGCTGTGTGAATTTAATGAGACGCTCTTCGCCAGGAGCTGGGCGAAGCCACGCCGGGTCAGATAGATAGACAGACAGAAAGACAGATAGTCGGGAACGGGAGCTTATATGACTACTTATATGAATCAAATGAGATGCTCCCCACCAGGGACTGGGTGAAGCCGGGCCAAGTCAGACAGACAGACAGACAGACAGACAGACAGACAGATAGTCGGGAACGGGAGCTTATATGACTACGTATATGAATTAAATGAGATGCTCCCCACCAGGGACTGGGTGAAGCCGGGCCGGGTCAGCCAGACAGACAGACAGACAAACAAGCAGCCAGACAGACAGACTGATAGATAGATAGATCCCCTCCAGGGACTGGGCGAAGCCGGGCCGGGTCAGCTAGTAGTAAATAAACAAGAATAATTTATGGAGGGGAGGGGGACATGAACAAATAGATGCAAAGTGGAAACAATTTAAAATTTGACACGCCAAACAATGAAAGTCAAGATACACGATTCTTCTTGAATACAAATACATATCCATTATTCCTGAATACAGATACATATCCATTATTTCTGCTTATTATTAATGCTCTGCCAACATGCAGTATATGCATATAATGACAACACATAAAATAAAGATATCAGCGGAAAGAATATATATATATATATATATATATATATATATATATATATATATATATATATATATATATATATATATATATATATATATATATATATATATATAGTAACACCAAAATCACAATATACAAAACACTGATTAGACCAGTTGTGATGTATGGCGATGTATATCTGGTTGATCCTGTCAGCAATCATACGCTCTTTCGCTTGTCGCTGTGCTTGTCTTTAAACTGAAAATTAAAGGAATTGACGGAAGGGCCGTTTGCACGAGACTCACGCGAGCCAATATATTCAGGTATAACTGGCCGTGGCAGCCTAACGTCCACTGTATCTGTGTCCATCTTCCAGACGTTTTGCCATGCTCGCCACTGGAATCAGATGGACTCAGACGAGGGAGTGAGGACGAGGGAATTGCGCGACCACATCCTCACTATAATCAAACCTAAAGAGCAAGTCATTCGTTCTTCATCTAAAGATGCAATGAATGAATGGTCCTCATCATTCATGACGGACGAACATCGCTGTATGTCTCTGAAATCTGGAGTACAACGAAAGGAGACAAACCTTTGAGAACATAGTTTTAAGACGCACCTTTGGACCCATTAGGGATACACAAAGTAGAGAGTGGAAAAGAAGAAGTAACAAAGACATTTATGATCTGTTTAAGTCCCCGCTAATCACTGGTATCATGAAGGCTAATTGACTACAATGGCTAAGGAATATAGAAAGAATGGAAGATAGTAGGGAAACAAAACTCGCTTACACTCAGGAAATAAATAACCGTAGACCCCGAGGTAGACCATGAAGACGGCGGAGAGATAATATATATATATATATATATATATATATATATATATATATATATATATATATATATATATATATATATATATATATATATATATATATATATATACAGACCTACAAGCACTTGGAAACAGCAACTGGCAAGAGAAGGTCAACCAGAGAGACGAACGGAGACGGATTGTATCTGCAGCAAAGAACCTCAGTGGCTCGTAACGCTGAAGAAGAATACGAATAACAATATATGTATGTATGTATATTTATCGGTTAATGGACATTGGAAAAACAATGGCGAGTTTCAATTAATTTGTTTCATGTATCCACTCATTGTCAGCTGATGTTTTCTTTCCTACTGAACATATGCAACTAAGTGTGGTATATTTGTTTACAATCCGTGACAGCGCTGTGAATACTTCTCCAGTATTAACACCACAACTAGAATATTTTGTTCCCCTACGGAACATCCCAAAATTTACAACATTAGGAAGCAGCAGCGACATCCATCCAAAAACTTGGATCGGAAAATGGGATCGGGAAAGCTGAGATAAAAACAGCAACAACGGGCCCCAGAGTTTCACTTGCCACAAACACGTTCTAACTACAAGAAAGGCGACTGTGTCTGCGGAATTTGGTAGCTCTACTCGCTACAAGCACTTTAGAATGTTAATTATAGTGAGAATAGTAGGACCAGAAACCAAGCAGCCAGTAGAGTTGTAAACAAGCAAAATCGAGTCCTTACATCATATTCTTTACATGTGGTGAATGGAGCCATTCCAAAGAATGAGGTAAACAATGCTATATTTTATATTAGTTAAGTTGGTAAGTCAAGACATGTTGTAAACCCACGTGGTTAGTTCTTAAGAAATTAATTTAGTGAAACTATATAATATATTCAGTTATCATAGTCATAGATAAACTGTACATTAAGAAAACATAGTGAGTATCCTTTTATTCTAGTAAACAACTTAGTTAATGTTAAGCATAAGACTGAAGTTGTACATTTTATTCTTAAGTAGTTCAACTCAATCAGTAGTGATTTAGGAGTGGTGAGTAACTTAAGATTTAAAACTAGTTTACATGTGCCAATACTGATAGGGAAATTAGTGTGATGTGTAATAGTCAAGTATTTTTAATTACATGAGCACAGTAGTCAAGTAGATTTTTCTGTACATGAGCACATGGACAACCAAATAGTTTTCTGGTATTTCATGAACACATGAGAACCAAATAGATTCCTATTGGGATCATAATTGTGTGTGTTGGGTTAAAGCACCCATGTGGTGAGTCAACTGCATTTTTAATGTTGTAAACATGTGGAATTAATATTTGTGCCACATAATAATACTTAGTCAACTGGCATGCTAGAATGATTAAGATTCATACTGCCTGAATGTAGATTGAGTATATCACATAAACCTATGAGAGCATGTGGGGATCCATGTCTATTTTCATTATTGCTACATATGAGGAAGTATCCTTTGAGAATCTCATAATTATGTCTAAAGATCACATAAATCTATGTCATTGCTGAGAGCATGTTTGTGAGGATTCATGTGTGAATTCATTATTGATAAACAGATGTGAATGTATCATTTGAGAAAAAAAAAACACGTCAGTATCAATGAGTAAATATCATCCAGGAATATAGTATAATTTCTGATGAAGGATAGTAGAATGATGGGATTTCATTGTAATGTCATTGTGGTTGAATCTGTGAATGCATTCTGTGCAAAGCAGATACATATGTTTGATTGTCATCCATACAGATATGAATGTGCCTGAAGACTGAGTGAAATGATCATCCAAACATATGAATATTATGCCTGAGAATGATTGAATGCTGAGAAGTGTATAAGCTAACAATCAATTTCATGATAGAAGGCAACTTGTATGTGTAATGTCCTGTCTATCAGCAGAGAATTTGTTCGGCATAACCCAAAACACTAATTAATCATTTAGTACACTCCGTCGCATGACGACACTCTGTATCATATATCTGGTTTGGTGCCCTAAGCACGACACAATCCATATTATTACATTATGCATTCTACAAGTATCTGGTTTGGTATCTTAAGTAAAACCCAATTTTATTATTGATCACTCATGTTACAACATATAGGCTAGTGTCCTGATGAATGTAATGATAATGATGATGATGATAATGATATAATGATGATGATGATGTAATGATAATGATGATGATAATGATATAATAATGATGCTAATTATGACGATGATGATTATGGTGATGATGATTCTCTTGTTGTCTCATTGTATGTCCTATCCCGATACATCGTCTTTTCTTAACTGTTTTGGTTCTCTGGTATTTGTCTAGTTCGCTCCATGAACTTTATATTTGTGATTCTGTCTTACATGTTATTCCTTTTAATTTGCGCAGGAACCAACTAATGAATGTTTGAGTCTATTTGTAATCGTTTTAGTTATTCTGAAAGCTTCTGGCACAAACAGTTTGGCTGATTTAAAATTAGAACTGAATATTCTAAAGTTTGCTGCTAAGTTTAATTTATGTTGACTTTCACAAACTTCCTCGTGCAGAAGTTGTAACAAATATGGCGACACTCCTGTTTCCATCGCTGATGCAGATGAAGGTGTTAATGTTATTAGCTCAGCATGACAAGGCCGAGATAGGAGGATTTTCTGATAAAATGTACCAAGCCGACATCGCTGAGAAATACTTGAATGAAATCCCCTGGCTGTAATAGGAAAACTCCACCTGACAAGAAAAAGATGCATGTCAGTAGATGAAAATTATCGTATGTAATAAATTACTTTCTCAGAATGTCAGAAAGAGATAACTGATATGTGATGTAGAACATATTTTGCTGTATGACAGTGAGTCTTGGAATGTGAGCAATCAGACTAGGACTAAGAATACAGGCAGCTGAATGTGATTTCGAGACGATTTTTGTGAATGCCTACCTGAACTAAGACTCATATAAATATGGCATCAGCCAACTGAATACAACCAACAATTGTATAGGGATGCCATGAACCTGACATTTGACTACTACTATTGTTATAGGCATGGTAGTTGCGTGGCTGAAAGGTTATGAGCACTCGTTCTTAAACGTCTGATGTTCTGATTGTGAAGTAGGGTGTCTCTCCCTATAAATTTAAACTTAAACGTTGACTTCTTGTAACTAGCTTGAGAACGTAAATAACAAGTACATCAGAAATCGTAGCAGCACACATATGGACTACGCTTGAGTTCAAAGCGGGCGAACAATAACAACAACAAAATTAAGATGCCTTGTCTAAAGCTACGACATACCTTACAGCACAGCCGCGCCGACTTCCTTACCACCTTGTGAGCGAAAGAACGAGAAAAAAAAAACAACTATTAGAGACATTAACATGGAGGTCTGAGTGGGAGCGAGACAACAAAGGAAAGAAACAACAAGAAAACAAATTCTTGCAACATTTACCCGTGAAACTGGTTATCAAATCTCGCTTGCACTGATGGCACATGGTGTGGACTGACGTCAGCAGTATCCCAGTTCTGATGTCCCACTGCGGACTTGTGCGATGTACGTGGCTTGACCATATCTTGCAGAGGTTAAGAAACATAAAACATGTATGTACATGGCAGCGTGCAGTAGCAGTACAGCTGATGCAGGAGGTTTGGAAAAAGCAAGAATTAAGAGAAGAGTGGAAGAAGATTGTGGAAGTACGTGGATACAATGAGATGTGGGAAAAGAGGGGCAGGATGAAGAGAAGAAGAAGGAGATGGTGAGGAGAAAAAGCAGAAGAAAAAGATAGAGGATGAGTCAGAGAAGTGTAAGAAAGAAAGAAAGAAAGAAAGAAAGAAAGAAAGAAAGAAAGAAAGAAAGAAAGAAAGAAAGAAAGATACTGACTGAAAAATACATATAAAAGATGAGAAAGAATAATGGAAACAACACAGACTAAGATCAATTTAAAGACAAAATAAGAAAAGATACCGGATAAAATAAGAACATTATGACAGTGTAATAATAATTTCAATAATAATAAAGATACTAATAATAGTAGAAGTAATAGCAGCAGTTGTAGTATTAGAAGTAGTAGTAGTAGTAGTAGTAGTAGTAGTAGTAGTAGTAGTAGTAGTAGTAGTAGTAGTAGTAGTAGTAGTAGTAGTAGTAGTAGTAATAGCAGCAGCAGCAGAAGCAGCAGCAGTAGTAGCAGTAGTAGTAGTAGTAGTAGTAGTAGTAGTAGTAGTAGTAGTAGTAGTAGTAGTAGTAGTAGTAGTAGTAGTAGTAGTAGTAGTAGTAGTAGTAGTAGTAGTAGTAGTAGTAGTAGTAGTAAAAACAATAAGTGCAATAAATATTTTTTTAAATAAAGATATGGGACATAATTCACTAGCCACACGGTAAGACGAGATAACTTATGAAAAAAATATGCCAGTCCTATGCAGGATTTTGCGATCAACCCAATCTCAGGTTGATGTACTAGACAATTGTATGTTCAGTAGTGTGCCGTTAATGCTAGGTCAAATATGACTGAGCTACCATATAACAGTAGACGGTACTATTTGATTTCTAATAGCGCCGAATATTCAGCTGCGTCCATCAAACACGAATCCTCATATTGTGCCAACGGCTTCGGGTGGAAGAGCGCAGTTGGAAGGGTAAAAGTTTTACCCTAGTGCGAGGATATGTAATCAGGGCAGGTCAGACCCAAAGCCTTGGCCAGCAACAGGTCTAGGATGGAAACTCCGACAGGAGGACAGCTGGAACATTTGTTTGCTGATCCGGGAACTTCTGCAGATTGCCTTGTCCCAGACGCGTTGTGCTACCTTTTCTCTGTAGTAAAGTAGACAGGCCGAGTGAGAGATTATGCTGCATGTTCAACACATGGTCTCTACGTTCAGCCCAGGCTTTGTGCTTTGGAGAGGTATAACTCCATTTTACAAACTATCAAACAAACTATTTTAACCCCGGGACTGCCAAAGGGATCTGCAATCTCACCGGTGCTCTTTAACGTGTATACGAGCAAGACTGCAAACCTAGTGGTTGGAAGAATATTACATTTGCAGATGCTATTCTTGCATATAGGCAGGGGAGCGATAGGGAGCAAACAGCCCAGGAGTTACCGGCGACAGCAGACAAAGTGATTGACTGGTGCACAGAAATGAGTGCTGTCATCGACCCGGTAAAGGAGGCTGTTTTGTGGTACTCTCTGGACAACAGGATTGTGAGAGCGGATGTCCCAAGCCTCACGATAGATAGTAGAAGTGTCAACAAAGAGAACAAACTGAAGTATCTGGGAATCACATTTGACAGGAGCCTATCCTTCAAGGACCATGTGGAGACGGTCGTGACAAGATCTGAAAAGGGACTCATTGCACTTAAAACTATGGCTGCAATGGACACAGAGCAGATAATGCTTTTCACACTATACCAGCACTTGATCCTCTCAGTAATTGATTATGGATTAGGTCTGCTCACTGTCTCAGAGAGTCAGCTGGTGAAGTTAGAGCGCATACAGAACGAAGCTATGCGGGTCATTCTAGGATGCACCAGAGACACCCCAGTAGTTTGTATGCGTTACTTCCTTAGTCTGCCGACTGTTGCTGGTAGGCTCAAGGTGATGCAGGCGAAGGCATACCTCAGAGTAGTTGTAGACACAGACCACCCACTGTATGAGGCGCTGGGCGCAGTTAAGGGTCAGCGACTGATAAGAGGGAAATCATTGATGGCTCAGGCGGAAGATACGATCAGACAGGTGTGCATCTTGGAGAACATTAGGCGAGAAGAGGAGTGGATCAGAGTGCAAGCGGAGCAGTCAGACTTGTGCAGAGTTATAATCACATTAAGCCGGGAGTGCAGGGAATGGCCAGCAGGGGCCACGGAAGTGGAAACCCAGCAACTAATTCAAGACAATGCGCACACGGGTGATGTGATTATCTACACAGATGGTTCGGTGTCAAGAGGTGAGAGAAGTGGCTGGGGGTTCATAGCCAAAGCTAATGGTCGACGTTTGGGGCAGAAGAGCCTGGCATATGATACCACAACATCCAGCTTAAGAATGGAGGTGGAGGCGGTCACTGCGGCTGTCCGCTGGATGGAGAATACGACACACACACGCACACACACACACACACACACACACACACACACACACATCGTGATTGTAACTGACTCAGAAAGCATGTTGACGAGGGTGAGGACGGGCAGGCTTCGTGCGGGGTGGCTTGCTTCGCTTCGGAGGTCACTGGTGACAAGCATCACCTGAATCTTTTCTCCGGGGCATGCCGGTGTTCTGGGAAATGGGGTTGCGGCCTTGTGGGAGCACGTGTGCACCTCGGAGGAGCAAATGGATTACCATGGTCTGGCAAAAATGAGACTGCTAGGAGTGAAGAGGGGATCTGGCCGACGCTCGACGCTCAGAGGAAAGGCGAGACGGACATATAATCAGATTGCTACTGGTACTATTGGTGTTGGAACTCTTCGCTGGCCGCTGAGGATGGGGACGGAGCGCTTATGGGAATGCCCCGAATGCTGTGATGTTGATTCCTAAATCAATCAATCAATCAATCATTTACAAATTATCATCTGTCAAGGCGGCAAGGTGCCAGTCATCCAGTCAGTTTACCATTACTTTCTGAACGAGAAGTCAACGTTGCAATTCAAACTGACGCTTGGTAGGAAACGATCCCGCTATCAGGTCATCAGCGTACCGGAAGCTTAAGAGCTTTATCGTTCTTATCTCTTTGGCCACGTCTGAGGGAATACAATCACAAACTACCGGCTTGTTTCAAAATCAAACACTTGTTGACATACATGGAGAAGTGACACCATGGATTACAAGCATCAAACATTCTGTTCAGGAATAGAACTAAATACATTCAAAACAATGTATAAAGAAGTAACACAATTTTTGACCACACAGTTAAGAGAAATCAGTAAGGTCAACTCTTATATAGCCACGTAAGTGCGAATATTTCGCCTCATAAATCAAACAGGGAATCTGTCAGCTCAGTGCACGAAATTGATAGGACCGACTTGGATTCAAAAGTGTGTATAACAGAGCTATGGAAGAAATAAGTAAAAGACCATTTTACACAAAGTAATGCTTGCTATGCGTGTAGTCCTAATGTCATAAGTTTATAGATAAATCGACACTGAAGATATTATGTAATCAATATCGGACTGGTCGCCTTTACTTCCCACGACTGTATGATCAATATTTTAGGCTGGGTCGATTAAGAGCCTAGATCAGTACCCTTTAAAAATCCGCTGAGATGGGAATTCAATCCTTGACTACCAGGTCAGCAGGCAAGCATGCTAGTCACTGGGCCATCACGCGTTCCATAGATCAATTCATGATATCAATATTATTTTGTGGGTAGAATTACTACATATGTATGCTGTCTAAAACTGTCTACCTTTTCTGTTTCCAAATGACGAGGGGTTTTCTAAGTGCATAACATGCACACAGATCCTCTTATTCTGTCGCCCTCATAAGAAAAGCCTAAATGTCAGATCCACTACTCCACAATCGAGTAGAATATACGTCGGACGCTGTATCTGTATGCCTCTATGTGTGCGAGTTGTACCTTCTCCATTGCATAGACACGCATGTTGTACTACCATTCCAGTCTTTTCTGTCGAGCCTCAAGTCCGCTCATTGACATAGATGCAGATGTAGTAATTGTAATCCGCTCTTTTACATAGATGTGAGTGCAGAACCTCTAGTTCCCACCTTTACACATTTGTGACTGTAAATTGCTAATCCGCTCCTTTACATAGATGTTAAAAAAGGAACCTCTAATCCACCCCTTTACATAGGCGTGAAGAAACCTCTAGTCCGCTCCTTTGCATATACGTGACCATCGTACCTCTAATCCGCTCATTTACATAAACCTGACCGCCGTGCATCCAAGCCTCTCCGTTACATCATTATTAGGCGCCTTGCTGGCTGACGAGGGCGATAATGTTTCTGCACATCTTGCATATTCCAAAGGTATATGTCACATCGTGTGCTGATTCCCCTCCGAGCCATGACACAAGACTGCCAAGAATTATCTCTCGCTGCCTAGATCTATTTCTTCCTCCACATATCTTCCATTTTTCGCATGTTGCAGTTTGTGTCTTCTCATAATGGGGTAAAAAAAAATATGAAGACTTCCCCTTTTTGGTGTTTGTGGTAAATTGTCTTTGCGACTTAGCTTCCATCAAAATGTCCAGATTACTCATTTTGCCAGCCAAGAAAAGTTTCAGTATTCTTCTATAAAACAACATCACCAAATTCTCCCTGGTTTATTTTCGCTTGTTTATTAATTTTCCAGGACTCGCAGCAATGTCTTAGAACAGGTTCTATATAACATGCAATTATTTTTTTTTTTCAAACTACGAATGAGAAAGACTTACAGCATGACATGTTCTTCATTTGATAAGAAGCAGGTTTTGCTTGTCCAATTCTGTTCTTTATCTATGTATTGCTTCTTTCATCTGGTGTTATCTAGTTGCCTAGATATTTGAATATCTCCACTTGTCGCAAAATAACATCATTCACTTTATTTGTACATTTAGGCGCCACATTTTTATTTAACTTCTGTCTTCCTATTATTCAAGCCAAGGCCAATTTTTTCACTTTCTACGACCACTGTATCTATCATTTCCTGTAGTTTCCGTTGACTTGTTACTATCAAGACAGTTTCATCAGCATAACGTAACTTTACTTGGTACTTCATTTTTAATTCACCATAAACAAACCGCGTAGATTTTTTTTTTTTTAATCACTGGCCTAGATCTGGTGGGAATCGTCAATTTTCATAATCTGGACATCAGAATTCACTTCGTGGTCGGTCTACATGTGTATTTGCAGCAAGATGTACCCAAAACCGGATATCATTGTATTCGCAAACTGTCCCCCAGATAAATTAATGCTGAGTGCAGACAGATGGGATATACATAATATAAGACGAGTAGCACAATATATGGATAAACAACTCCGACGACAGTGAGAGTCCCCCAGGTCCAGAAACATTAATTGCATAAATCGACACAGTAAATACACAACACATTAGCACTAGCTTGCTCTTTACTTGCGACAGCAATTACATGTCTGTATCTGTAATTATTATCAACACTCCCCCCCTCCCCTTTTTTTACACCCACTATGATTTCCCGGGAACTCCCAGAATTCCTTTATTTGTGGTGAATTAAAAATGAAGTACCGTTTATTTATATTACATTTACGAACCAGGATCCCTCGTATATATATATATATATATATATATATATATATATATATATATATATATATATATATATATATATATATATATATATATATATATATATACAGGAACCTTATTTCTGTTGTTGCGATTTTTATTTTATGTTTTTCTGTAATTGTCCAGGTTTGGCATTGGTAACATAGAGTTGGTAGGAAGATTGTGTTGTAAAGTGCTTTCTTAGTAGTTGTTGAAACATGTTTGTTCTTTAGTATTGGTGCCATTTGTCCAATGAGTTGGTTTGCCTTATTGCATCTATTTACAATCTCGTCTTCTGATTTGCCATTTGATGGTATTATACTTCCTAGGTACTTGAACTTCTTTACTTGTTTCAAGGGATGTTCGTTTAGGTGAATCGTTGTTACTTTTTCTTCTATAGTTATAGTCAATACCTCTGTTTTGTTTGTGCTAATTTTCATGTTATGTTCCCAACACATTTCGTTTAGACTATTCATGCGGTCTTGTAATTAAGCTTCTGATTTTGCTATTAGTGCTTGGACGTCCGCAAACAGGAATTCTCTAATGGTTACATTTGCAGATTGTTCTTCTTCTGTGTCCTCATTATGCGGTGTTCTTGCGGTCTCTGTTTGGCTGGTTTCCATATATATGTTGTCTATATTAGTTATAAACAAGACAGGGGACAGGACACAACCTTGTCGTACTTCGGATCTTATGGTGAAGATTTCTGAGAGCCCTCCAGTCTCCAGTTGCTCTCACAACAATATATATATATATATATATATATATATATATATATATATATATATATATATATATATATATATATATATATATATATATATATATATAAAAGACAATGTATGTATGTAGGGATGTATTTGATGCGTTCGATAACGTTCCATCCGATTGAGATGAAATTTTCTACATGTTTTCTTTTCATTCCTGTGCAGCCAACTGTAATAGTTTGTTAGTGTACAATCAGCTATTTACTTGATTGATTGATTGATTAATTGATTTAGGAATCGACATCACAGCATTCGGGGCATTCCGTCACCATCCTCAGCAGCCAGTGAAGAGTTCCAACACTAATAGTACCAGTAGCAATCTGATTACAAGTCCGTCTCGCCTTTCCTCTGAGCGTTGAGCATCGGCCAGATCCCCTTGTCACTCCTCGCTGTTTCATTCTTGCCACACCATGTAATCCATTTGCTCCTCCGAGGTGTGCACATGCTCCCACAAGGCCGCAACCACGTCTGCCTTGTCATGTATCAGTACTCCACCAAGTTCTGCAGAGCTAGCCAATCTGTCCGCCTGTTCATTTCCCAGCACACCGGCATGCCCCGGAGAAAAGATCCAGGCGATGCTTGTCACCCGTGACCTCCGAAGCGAAGCAAGCTACTCCGCACGAAGCCTGCCCGTCCTTACCCTCGTCAGCATGCTTTCTGAGTCAGTTACAATCACGATGTGTGTGTGTGTGTGTGTGTGTGTGTGTGTGTGTGTGTGTGTGTGTGTGTGTGTGTGTGTGTGTCGTATTCTCCATCCAGCTATTTGGATATTTGGATAGCTATTTAATTACTAAAATTTAATATTTTAATTTACATTATCATTTATATATAGCGAGGGGATTTAACTTAAGAAAAGTTATTTCAAGGGGCATAACTTTTAATAGCATTGCTTTATATTTTATATATAGATTGTTGCATTGTTTTCAAAGGTTTATAAACTCATTGTCTACAGTTATTTACAGGCATATGCGTTATAATAAATAATGATATAATCTTTAAGGCTTTTTCAAAGTTTTCATAAAAATAATGCATCTATTTAAATAATGTAAATTTTTTAACTCATCTTTTTATGTTTAAAGAAGTTATCTACAGTCCTGTAGATGATTAAAAACAGTTTTCATTAAAAATAATGGATGGTGTGTGGAAGGACATTCTTAAGTTAATTTTTTTTTGTTATATGAATTTAATGAGACGCTCCCCGCCAGGAGCTGGGCGAAGCCGCGCCGGGTCAGATAGATAGACAGACAGACTGGCAGACAGACAGAAAGATAGTCGGGAACGGGAGCTTATATGACTACTTATATGAATTAAATGAGATGCTCCCCAATAGAGGCTGGGCGAAGCCGGGCCGGGTCTGACAGACAGACAGACAGAGAGACAGACAGACAGACAGACAGACAGACAGACATTCGGGAACGGAAGCTTATATGACTACTTATACGAATTAAATGAGATGCTCCCCACCAGGGCCTGGTCGAAGTCGGGCCGGGTCGGACAGACAGAAAGACAGACAGACAGACTGATAGACAGATAGATAGACAGACAGACATATAGTCGGGAACGGGAGCTTATATGACTACTTATATGAATTAAATGAGATGCTCCCCACCCCGGGGACTGGGTGAAGCCGGGCCGGGTCAAACAGACAGACAGACAGACAGACAGACAGACAGTCGGGAACGGAAGCTTTTATGACTACTTATACGAATTAAATGAGATGCTCCCCACCAGGAGCTGATCGAAGCCGGGCCGAGTCAGACAGACAGATAGACAGACAGACAGACAGATAGTCGGGAACGGGAGCTTATATGACTACTTATATGAATTAAATGAGATGCTCCCCAATAGAGGCTGGGCGAAGCCGGGCCGGGTCTGACAGACAGACAGACAGAGAGACAGACAGACAGACAGACAGACAGACATTCGGGAACGGAAGCTTATATGATTACTTATACGAATTAAATGAGATGCTCCCCACCAGTTCCTGGGCGAAGTCGGGCCGGGTCGGACAGACAGATAGACAGACAGACAGACAGACAGACAGACAGACAGATAGTCGGGAACGGGAACGGGAGCTTATATGGCTACTTATATGAATTAAATGAGATGCTCCTCACAAGGGACTGGGTGAAGCCGGGCCGGGTTAGACAGACAGACAGACAGACTGATAGACAGACAGACAGACAGACAGACAAATAGTCGGGGACGGGAACGGGAGCTTATATGACTACTTATATGAATTAAATGAGATGCTCCCCACCAGGAGCTGATCGAAGCCTGGCCGGGTCAGACAGACAGACAGACAGACAGACAGATCCCGCCAGGGTCTGTGCGAAGCTGGGCCGGGTCAGCTAATATATATATATATATATATATATATATATATATATATATATATATATATATATATATATATATATATATATATATATATATATAAATTGTTTGATCTCATTATAACTTCATCATAACTCAACAGAGCTTTACTGCATATTGAGGACAAAACAGGAAACATTACAAGTCTTGTCTGACGCCATTCTTTATACACTTAAATATTCCTAAACATGTTTGTTTCTTAATGCTGCTGTTCGCTGTCACTGTATGTATAACAATATGACTGCTATAATACGACATGCCAGGCTTCAGTCAGGGAGGCAGGATAACGAAAGTAGATTATTAAATTGGGCGTTCCATAAAAGAGGCCGAAAAGAACGCACCAAAGGGCACAATTCTGATGTAGACCCTCCCCCCCCCCCCCCCCCCACCACCCCACCACCCAAAAAAAAAAAAAAAAAAACTGAGAAAAACGTAGTTTAGGAACCACAATAAGTGAGAAGCACACTTCCGATCTGAATAACATCAGAAGAGAATTATGGCTCCATCCAAATAAGATAGTAATAATAAAATAGAGTACATGCCTTTCGAAATTGAATAAGGAACTGACGAGATGGAAGAAGAAAAGTCAATTTAGGAACTAGACTATGTCTAGAAGGCGAGGTATTGAAAAGTACGAATACTTTGGGCAACCCAATAATTTGTTGATCTTTTGTACAATGCTTTCGTAAAGAATTTTGTATCTGTCAACTATGCACCCATAAATCAAACCATGAGAAGAATAAAATAAACCAATGGAACCATCAGGATAAGCGGATTGTTTTTGAAGCCTGTGTTAGTAAGTTGGACTGCTATTTTGGTTAACTTTGAAAATTGGAGAATGTCGTGGTCTTGCCACTATACGTCTCCGGACGGCCATAGAAGTCCCCTTTTTCACGCCCCTGTCATTACAACTGAGCCACAGTGGGGTGGCCAGGTTGTGTCCTGTGACATTTGTTCTTTATTATTTTCAAACCCCCCCCCCCCCCCCCCAACCCCCAATGGTTAGTTGGTCTAGTAGTTAGCTTATTTCCTAATCTTTCACATTGTTTAACACTTCAGTGTAGTTTATGAAGCATAAGTACAGATCTGTTTCTATTTCTACAGCTCTTTCTAATAATGTCTATTGAATATAATGGCATCTTTTGTATAATTTCCACACTGTTCGCTCCTGTATATAAGCGTGAAATTCATACCACTAATGCTATACTTTGCATACTACTGAGCGTAATCTTGCCAAGAAATGAACAATCAGCTGAAAGATGCTGATGTTGACAGCGATGTCCTGTAAAGGATATGCGAAAAAAAAAATGCTTTACATTTGCCTAAATGTGATTGCCGTACCTGTAATACACGACGATCCACATCAGCTCGGATGACGTACCTCTAAAAGGCTATTGCTAGATGTGAACGTAGTACTTATATCCCATTCCTAGCCTGACGAGACTGGCTGTAGTTCACCACCTCTACATAGACATGAACGCCGTACTTCTATTCCGCTTCTTTACATTGTCGTGATCTCTGTACCTTTAATCAACTTCGTTATATAGACATGAACACCGCACTTTTTAGGGATTGTGACCATAAATTGTTCCTTAATTGCTTGATTTATGAGATACTCTATATTGAAATGATTCCCATGTTTATAAGATGTTATGTTTTTCTTGAGGTTCTGTTTAATGTTACTTATTAGCAGATTGTGATCCGTACCCCTCTGCCATACACCGGAAGGTACTATACTGGCAGTAAATGACAGTAAATGACAGCGATCTTCACGTACATCTCCACCTTTTAAACTTTTACGTCAAAAAGAGGTTATCTAAATTTTTTTGTTTATACAAGAAACGAATGCCAGAGTAGGCACGGACACCAACTCCTGGAGTAGCATTATTGGAAAGCACGGAGTCGGAAATTGTAACAGCAATGGACTCCTCCTTCTTCAGACATGTGCCGAACACGATCTCCTGATTATCAACACAATTTTCCGCCTCCTCATGAGAAACAGGACATCATGGATGCACCCTCGATCGAAACACTGGCACCTCATTTACAATATCATCTTCAGGAGGAGTGACAGAATCCATGTTTGGTGCCGATTGTTGGACAGACCATCGTCCCATTATCCCGAAAATAAACATACACATCAAACCACCAAGGCGCCCTCAAGGGGTGAAAATGCAAAAAAAAGAAAAAAAAAAAAAAAAGAAATGTCACCCGCCTAACCAGAAAGAAATTCAGCTTTCGTTTGAAAATATGCTGGAAGACCGCCTCAAGCCCAATGCTGCAGCTAAACAGGATACAGAAACAGAGTGGAGAGCCCTAAAGGACATAATTTACAACACTGCTATTAAAATTCTGGGTCCAATCCCCCGAAAGCATAAAGACTGGTTTGATGAAAATTCTGAAGACATCAACCAATTGCTGGCAGAGAAACATCTTCTCCTCAAGGCACATTTGAATGACCCGAAGTCAATATAAAAAAAAAAAGATGCCTTCATGAACATTCAGAGAGTAGTGCAGCAGAAACTTCGGCACATGCGGGACTCCTGGCTGAGCAGCAAAGCTGATGAAATTCAAGGCTTTGCTGACAGACATGATATGAAAAACTTCTACGACTCACTGAAAGCGGTCTATGGTCCTACATCACCAGGCATAGTTCCTCTCCTCAGTGCAGATGGGGGAACATTGATCACCGATAAGAAAGAAATCCTTTAGCGCTGGGCAGAACATTTCAGCAACATCTTAAATGCAACTTCCTTCTTTGATGATAAAACCATCAACAGCCTTCCTCAAGTTCCAATCAATGATACACTTGATGACCTGCTAACCATAGTGGAAGTAAATAAAGCCATCCAGCAACCCTCCAGCGGCAAGGCACCTGGTCCGGACTCCATCCCGGCAGAGATATACAAGGCAGGTGGGCCGGTCCTAATAGAGCAGCTTCACCAAGTCATTACAAACATATGAGTGAACGAGACCATGCCACAATATTTCAAGGACGTTTCAATAGTCCACCTTTACAAACGAAAAGGAAACCGCCAATCCTGTGACAACCACCGAGGCATCTCCTTGCTTTCAATTTCAGGGAAGATACTAGCCAGAATTCTTCTCAATCGCCTCGCGGCCCATCTCGTTCAAGGTCTTCTTCCTGAGAGTCAATGTGGCTTCAGAAAAGAACGTGGAACTGTTGATAGGATTTTCGCTGCAAGAGAAATGTCAGGAACAGAACTGCGAAATGTTCTCCACTTTCATTCACCTTACCAAGGCTTTTGATTCAGTCAGCAGAGAAGGACTGTGGAAGATTATGGAAAAATATGGTTGTCCACGAAAGTTTGTCCAAATAGTGCGGTTATTTCATGATGGCATGCAGGCAAGAGTACAGGAAAATGGTGAATTGTCTGAGCCCTTTCCTGTCACCAATGGAGTGAAGCAAGGATGTGTCCTGGCACCAACACTGTTCAGTCTCATGTTTTCAGCTATGTTGACGGATGCCTTCGAGAACAACGACATTGGAATAGACATCAATTAACGCATGGGTGGAAAGTTATTCAATCTCAGAAGGCTGAAAGCTAAAACCAAAATTAACAGCGACACCACCAGAGAGCTCTCTGTTTGCTGATGATTGCGCTCTATACGCCAACTCAGAGGCGGACATGCAACATAATGTTTCAACTTTCTCACATGCCTGTGCCAACTTTGGGCTCAATTTCAATTTGGAGAAGACTGTAGTTATGTACCAGCCAGCTCCAGGGAATAATCACACTATGCCGAATATCAAAGTAAATTGTCATAGTCTAAGTGTTGTGGACAAATGCAACTATTTTGGCAGCACTGTGTCACAAGCTGCCACAATTGATGATGAAGTGAATGCAAGAATCTCCAAGGTCAGCGCGGCCTTTGGCAGACTGTACAAGAATGTATGGGACGGAAATGGAATAAGCCTGCAAAAAAAGCTGAAAGTCTACAAAGCAGTTGTATTATTGTCGGATACGTCGAGATTGATGGCTCAACCCCAAAGAGATAAAGGATGCAAAATCACTTTCCCCAGTGTGATCCTGCCCGTTTAATTAATTTAGCTGTACTGACTCAATTGTTTGAGACCAGAAATAGAGTTTTAGAGAACCAAGAAATACCTTCAGGAAATAACTGAAAAAGATGTAATCCCTTTTATACCCAAAATATCCTTTAAGTGGTACCTTGCCTCTCCTCTACCAACTAATTAATTCTATCTAGGGTAGTTTAAAACAATTTGACTATGACAAGTAAAATACAATCAATACATGACATGACCTCATTTTTTATGATTTAATAAACACAAACATGGATTTTGTAAATTGCAATCAAAATTACAATTTCCTGTCATAAAATAAGGACATATACATATACAGTAAATATACAGAATTGATGTGCCAATTATAACAGCTATATTTTTCCAGTGGCATGTACTGCTAATCTTTTACTGGCCTGGATGATCTGAAAAAAGAACTGTCTACACTCATAATTCTCCTTTTCCAGCTTTGAGAATCCCTCTGGCTATCAATTAATTGCTGTATGTTCTGTAGTCTTAGTGTTCCAGGTCTGAGTAGAACATAAGTTGGCTCTTGGTTTTATTTCCCGTTTGTTGGCAGGTAAATGTTTAAATAAAGATTACCTCTCCTATGAGACAAATGGAATGGTTGCAGGTAGATAGGTTTCTGCACTACTCTATCAAGGGCATCACTCAACAATGTGCTCACTCAACAGGTGCTGCATTCAATCTTTACCAAGTCAGGTCTGGATTTACATGAATAAGATCACTACCTGAAATTCCATCAATCACATAATTCTAATTATATCATAAATATGACATTAGAAATGAAATGTAAAAGCCTAAGAACATAACAAGTGAAAACAATAAAAGAAATCTTGTTCTTAGAGAAAATAAACATAGAAGAAAGATAGTCTTGGTGTTCTCAATTAGTTATCACCAACATAGTTGTTTGCTCTCACTCCAATCTCACTTTCTTGTATCAGGTGTTCAAGATTTAACTAGCAGATGTGCAGTTTCATCTTCACTTATGCCTGTCCTAAGGTCTATAGTTTAAGTAATACCTTGAATGATTTGGAATTTGACAATTATGTTGACCATTATCTTCTTTATCTTTTTTCTTTTCAGGAAAAGGGTCTCATACATTAAGGGTTTTTAAAAATCAGTCCCCATTGTAATGAGTGTTTGTTTATAAGCAATATAAGTACATTATGGTATCCATTCTTGTATAGAATTCAGGTGACTTCTCTTTTTAGTCCAAAGTTTTAAGGAGAGTATATTCCCCCCTCTTCATCGTCTCCATACTAAGACTGTTCTTCAGCTATCCGCATCATCATGCTTATTATAATCATTTTCATCATCATCATGATTACATTATTATCATTACGATCATCATCATAATCATTATTACATCACTATCATTACATTACAGTCATCATATGTGTTAACAGGAGGAACATGAACTGCAAAGTGGGATTTTGCTTAAGCTACAAACACAGATGCTGGTACTATGCGTAATGTAAGGTATGGTTTGTGTCGTTCTTAGCGCACAAAACTAGATGATTATAGCATGAATGATATTTTATACAAAGTGTTGTTATGCGCCGGAGTGTACTAAATTATTATTTAGTTTATGGGTTACGTCGAACTAGTTTCTGGTGATAGTCATGGCATTCCACATCAAAGTTGCTGGCTATCCTTAGATTGACTGTTGACCTATACTCCCTCTCTCTCAGCATGTAACTTAACTCACTCACACAAACTCCTCACGCATCAGTCAACATATCCATCTTTGCATGTGGGGTCAATTCACTCATCTCAGCCATCATTCATATGTAGGGATGATCATTTCTCTCATCTATCAGATATCATTCATATGTGCATTGATGATCAATTCTCTCATCTCTCATCATTCATACTTGCATGTAAGATAAGTATTTAGACTTATGTGATTTCCCAATGATAACTTAAAATGTTTACCATCATTGATATCACAATGAAATATCTCCTTTCACAATCACTCATCATACACATCATATCTGTAGGAATGACATCATGCCTATGTAGGTGCTTTACACTGAATACATTCACATATTTAACCAGAATGACATTACAATGAAATATCATCCCTAAACATAACTTATACTATTTCCTGGATATTTAATCATGCATGCTGATGGGGTTTATGAAATGATACATTCACAACTGTTTAACAATGATGAACCACACATGACACAAGCATGCTCTTCAATGACATATACATGTGATCATTAGGCACACTTATGAAATTCACCCAGGATTTAGCAACATAACATCCAGGTGTCACCTCGTGCCCTTATCAAATTCATACAATTTATGTGATTTACTCAATCCATATTCAGGCATTATGAATCTTAACCATTCTAACATGCCGGTTGACTAAGTATTATTATGGTGTAGCACAAACATTAATTCCATATGTTTACAACATTGAAAATACATTTGACTCACCGCATGGGTGCCTTAACGCAACACACAAAATTATGATCCCTATAGAATCTATTTGGTTCTTATGGGTTCATGAATTATAAGAAAACTATTTGTTTGTCCATGTGCTCATGTCAAAAAGTAAATCTACTGACTAATGTGCTCAATCTACTTGACTATACACATTACACTAATGACTCTATCAGTGCTGGCACATTTAAATGAGTTTCCTCTGACCAGTGTGGGTACTTGCACCATATATACTTACCACTGTACTAAGAATTATGAGTTTCCTTAAGTCTTAAGTTACTCTAATTCATTGTAGATTGAGTTTCATGCTTAAGAAATAAAATGTATAACATGTGTCTAATGTTTTATACATTAACTAAGTTGTTTAGCTGTGAGAAAATAAACACTATAGTTTTCTCCTAATGTACAGTTTATCTATAAACTATAACAATTAACTATATTATAATTAACTTCTTAAGAACTCACCACCTGTTCAACAAGTCGACTTACCAATTCCGCTTCCAGGAAAAAGTCTCACACTTAATCTAAGATTTAAAATAACTTATGTTCACCTCATCCAAACAGGACGACTTCCAACACTTCAGCGACAGGTTTCCGAAACTGGGTGCGATGTTTTAGGCTGATGTTTCCTATCTTCATTTAAAATACTTATATTTAAATATTCTGTTTAGACATATCTCATCATTCGCTCCGCTCAGATCTTCTCCTCGCTTTGTGCTGGGCTGGTTCACAAACAGACATTTTCATTCCCGCATGCGGCTTTTATTTTGTTTTAGTTGTTCCGGTGGTGACATCACAATGGGTCGATGAAAAAGTCGGATTATCGCAGGAATGAGGCGGTGTCAAACTTTTACTGTCGCCAGAAATTATTTACCGCACGTTACACTTGTGAAAATGTAATATATCACAATTATCCACACTGCTATATGCTTGTGAAACCTGGAATGTTTATCAGCGACACGCTAGGAAATTAAACCACTTCCACACAGTCTGCCTTAGGAAGTTACTGAAGATTAAATGGCAAGACAAGATCCCAGACACTAAAGTCCTAGAAAGAGCGCCCATGCCCAGTATCCACACTCTACTAATGAAGAATCAGATTCGCTGGGCTGGTTACTTGACTCGCATGCCAGATCACAGGCTCCCTAAACGAATTTTTTACAGCGAGTTGCGTTGTGGTAAACGCTCCCAAGGCGGCCAGATGAAACGCTTTAACGGCACTCTGAAAATCTCACTGAATGCTTTTGAGATTCATCATGAAACATGGGAGACTGCAGCCAGAGACCTAAATTCGTGGTGTGCATCATTACGCAAGGGTGCAGTCACGTGTGAGGCAAACAGGACTGCAAGAGCTGTGAAGAAAAGACGGAACAGAAAAAACCACTGCAGGAAATCCTCCTCCAGAAACGCCAAGCATTCTTTACCCACATTGTCAAAGAACATTTCGAGCCAAAATAGGCCTTATCAGACATCTTAGAACTCACGGCTCCATACTTTCAACCACACTGGATGAAATGAATGGTCATCATCATTCTTGATGGACAAACAACAACTTATTAGCAGATTGTGATCCGTACCCCTCTGCCATACACCACAAGGTACTATACTGGCAGTAAACAACAGTAAATGACAGTGATCTTCACGTACATCTCCAACTTTTAAACTTTTACGTCAAAAAGAGGTTATCTAAATTTCTTGTTTATACAAGAAACGAACAATTTCAGATTCTGAAGTTGAGTTGAGTTGAGTTGAGTTAAAAACCGACATCACCGCCCTCAGGACATTTACATACGTATTCCGTCCCCTCGTTCAACAGCCAGCGAAGGGTCAAACAACTAATCGATCCTACCGCTATCTGATTAAACGTTCTCCTTGTCTACTCTCTCAGTTTGAGATTCTTCCAGAACCCCTGCCGATCACCAGCAATCTCATTTTTTCCACATATGGGTTCTCAATCTGTTTCCCCGCCTTCTCCACCTGGTCCCACAAGCGCACGACCACATCTCCCTTGTTTTATCTGAAGTTTTATCTGGTGATATCTGCGTTGCTTTTTATGTTCTTTTTTGTCGGACCCCCCCCCCCCCCAAAAAAAAAAAAAAAATAGGGTTCACCAAACCTTCTACGTATGGCATATTATATATATATATTCAATATATATATATATTCAATAATAACTGATGAGTAATACTTGGTTTTAGTTCATTACACCGAGTTTGCGTTTCCGTTATTTTCTCTGTTTAACCCGTGCTATCCAATCCTATCTTGACATTCTGATCACTCATTATAATGTTGACATTTCCATTTAAAGTAAACGTTTCTAGACTTGACTCAATATTTAGTTATAAATAAACACCCAGATAACTTTCCTGTACTACAGGCACATGGTATGTAAAAATCAATCAAAAATGGAAGCCCTACCTGATTTGATAACGCCTTTTCCGTTTCATTTACTTTGAAGAACACGCTGCTATAAATATAGTAAGTGCCAGTTTTCAGAATGACAATGCCGTCTTCACGAATTGCGGCGCCTCGGCTTTGTTCTCCCAGACATTCGTTGTTTCTGGGATCAAACTTCACCACACCGTAACCTAGTACACATTAGGAAATTAGCGTGTGCTTGTGGTTAACTATCGTATTGTTAATCTGGACATGTAAGTATTGTTTTATACATATACACACTAGCATGCACGCTTACACAACTGCACACCCCCTGCTACATATCCATACGCATACACACATACAAATACTATTTGTGTGTGAGTTTACATGCACACACACACACACATACACACACACACACACACACACATAGAGGAAGAGCTGAAAATGAAAGACACTATTTCGGAAAATTTGAATTGGGAAACATAAATGATGCAGTTTTGACAAATTAATTGAATGTTGCACAGAAAATGAGTTAACGATAGCC
Organism: Cepaea hortensis; assembly: GCA_963921405.1. Lineage (NCBI taxonomy): Eukaryota > Metazoa > Mollusca > Gastropoda > Stylommatophora > Helicidae > Cepaea > Cepaea hortensis. Next base: position 1,751,308 of record CAWUFQ010000001.1, on the reverse strand, counting down.
AAAACGCTTTTTAAACAACACCCAAGAAGACTCTTCATATGGAATTACCCGGACAGTACTACCAAAAAACAGGCAGATTATATTTTAATGCAAAGAAGATGGAGATCAAACATAACATCGGAACAAACCCTACGATGTGCAGAATGTGATACCGATCATCAGTTATTAGAAGCAAATGTGAAAGTAAAACTCAAAAAGCTTATCCGATGACCAAAGCCCCCTTTTTTGATCTCACAAAAATACCAAATGCATACAACATAGAAGTGAATAATTGTTTTAGGGTCTTGATGTCTATGCTGGAGGAAATTACAGCTCATGAACTAGCGGTATAAGCTAGAGCAGTGGTCATTAAACTTTCTTCAAAGTGGGCCGGATAAATGATCAAATGAGGAGCCCGGGCCGCATAATCTTTCTGTACAATACTTGTAAGACAGAACGAAAGCTCAGCGGGAAAAGACGAAAAACTAAGTTCAGCATTTCAGGTTAATCATCGGTGAGTAGCATGCAATGCACAAAAAGCAAAGACAACACATGTATTTATTTACTAAAAACAACGTTATCAAAGAAGACGATTTAGCAAAAATATAGTTATATCAGACCTAGTGTGCACATATCCGAATATAACAAACTAAGTGCTGGAATGTGTCTTGCATAACTTCAACATAATAAGCTCAAATATAAAAGGTCCAGGGTTTGCAGAAACAATCCAGCAATGTCAACGAAGCATCAACTGAACATCAATGAATGGACTCGAAGGCCAGAAATCTAATTGATGAGGCCAAGTTTATTTGCCCACATTCTCGTGCTGCATGATCAATCAGAAAATTCATGAAATCATAATTGGTTTCGACCGTGTCTGTTATTTCCAGACGGGACAGTCATAATAACATTAATTATAAATAATCAACTGTTGACCAGACTAGCTACTAAGAACTATCAAGTCCGTGTCGCAGTCCTTCTGTCCTTTGCAAGGTTGCCAAAATGTCCTTCTGTTGTGACATTCTAATTCTAATTCTGATATTCCGCATCTGTCAAAGATATTTAGTTTGCTATGTAAGATGCCACACTATTCTGGTTCTCCTTTCTAATATGTGTTGGCCATGAGTACGGTTGTCCTGCCAGTAAATATCTTTCTAAGTTCCAGACAACGTCAACGTGCTGCTTCTCTGATGGAGCTGTGTGACCCGAATGTTTGTTGTTGTTGACAATTCTTCTGACGTGTTCTCCATTCTACGTCAACCCATTCGATAATCCTAGACATTGGTTTCATTGGATTTTGTCGCGAATTTACTTTTGCGTCATATTCTTTGTCCTGCTACTTGGCGCTAAGCAGCAAAAAAGGTTAGTGAGATTTGTGAAACTGACGTTTGGTTTTTAAGATACCATCAATGTTTGGTTCGGAAATGCTGCATCCAATCAAGAGAGTTGCTTTCAAATGTTCATCAGTCACTCTATTTCGATCTGTAAACTTCATATACTTAATTTTTTTTTTTTTTTAATGTCTGCTCACAGACATAAGTTGTTTCAAACACTGATGCCATACCAGAGGCAAATTTCTTAATTAAAATTCGAAAACTTAACATCAGGTAAGCATCGGCACATTACAACACTACTCTGTGCTTCTCTTTCAACAAGTCATGTGCTTGCAAATCAATGAGCTTCAACTGTAGTTCGACTGGCATATCATCAAGGTTACATTCAACCGGATTCTGGAAAAAAAGAAAAAAAAAAAACACACACACACACATGCACGCACGCACGCACGCACGCACGCACGCACGCACACAGATATATATATATATATATATATATATATATATATATATATATATATATATATATATATATATATATATATATATATTTTTTTTTTTTTAATTCGCATATCCTTTTACAGGACATCGCTGTCAACAGCATCATCTTTCAGCTGTCTGTTGATTTCTTGGCAAGATTACGCTCAGTAGTTTGCCATTGTTTCTGAGCGACCGGCTCAGTTAGTCACCAGCGGGGGACGAACCGCTTCCAGTTCTCGCCCGCTACGAGACTCTGTGTGATAAACGGGTATACGGAGAAAGTGGTGTAACCCTTCGGCCAGAGAGACCGGCATATATATATATATATATATATATATATATATATATATATATACATATATATATATATATATATATATATATATATATATATATATATATATATATATATATGCCGGCTCCATGGCCGAGAGGTTAGCAGCTTTCTCCGCTAACCCCGAATACTCTCGTCACGTGACGCGACGAGAATTAGCAGTGGTTCGAATTGCAAAAGTGACTTATGAGAGTATGGAGCCGGTCGCTCAGAAAGTCATGGCGTGCTGATGAGCGTAATCTAGCCTTGGAATCAACATACAGCTGAAAGATGCTTGTGTTGACCGCAATATCCTGAAACAGGATGGAAACGCAGAAAAAAAAAAAAAAAAAAATATATATATATATATATATATATGTGTGTGTGTGTGTGTGTGTGTGTGTGTGTGCGTGTGCGTGTGTGTGTTATTATGTCTGTGTTTATTAATATAATCAGATGTCGTATTCTTTTACGACGGTAAGTTAATAAGTAAGCCAGATATGGCTGTAGCAAAATAACTAAGTATGATGATAACTTGAAACTAGTTTATGTTTATATTTACATTGTCCCTTTATTTCTGAACTTAATTTCCACCAACATTAATGCACTTATCCTATCGTTGCATCAGTCCTCCCAAACCCGCTTCCTTGAACTACGTGCTTTATTTTCATTTACCGGCCATCCCACAGAACTGGGTGACTTACTTATTGACTCGTAACTCTGTCTACCCAGCTGTGCACCGCTTTACGGGAGAAACATATGTCACCATAAGCACAGAAAACTCACCTTGGCGGGAGACGTTTCACGATTGACGCCGACGTTGAATGTAAAGTGAAACAGTGGTTTAGAAAACACAGTACGCAGTTCTATGCAGCGGATTTGGGAGGACTGATAAAACGATGGGATAAGTGCATCAGTGTTGGTGGAAATTATGTTGAGAAATAAAATGACAATGTATATATACAAATAAAAAGGTTTCAAATTATCATATTTAATTATTTTGCAACAGCCATTTGTGACTTACTTATTGACTTTCCGTCATAGACGGAAGTGTTCCTGGAGGGCGTCCGTAAATTTTGCGAAATACGTCGTTGCACTAGACAATGGATATGTAATTTTAACAAACTATTTTGAGTGGCGAAGGGCTTACGAAAGCGGTTTGTGATCCCGTACACCAGCGTTCAAAACACAGCTGCACGGGATTTGGCAGCAGACCGAGTTGCCCTGTTTTTTTTTTACATAAATGGTATGGGTGCCGGTCGTTCAGAAAGCAAAGGCGAACCTTTGAACGTAAACTTGCCAAAATATCAACAACAGCAAATAATGCTGGTGTTAACTGGAAACGCCCTGAAAAGGAAATGTAACTAACATTTTAGTCGAATTACAGCCCTAGACTTCAAGAACTCATAGTTTAGGTTTCCTGGCATAAATACGGTACTCTTTACTCTTCTTGTTACGGTATTCTTTCTTTGAAAGCTACAGAAACGGGTTCCAAATGTTGATGTTATGTAGCCGGGGACGGGGTTGGGGTGAGCGCCCAACTTTGCATAAATACCCCAATGGCTCGTGCATTCAGAACAACTGTAGCAAAAGTCCAACTGCTGGTCTTCACGCGGCGGACCTGTTTTAAATAACAGGAGAAGAGGCTGCTGCGAGTCACTGGCGCCGAGAAATAACCAGAAAACTCTAGATGTGTATGCACGTATATGCATGCGCAGACAAGTGTGTGTGTGTGCCTACAACCTAAACTCGAGTAAGACCACAGTCTGCTCTAGAAAAAGGAAAGGTGCTGAAGATGGGGGTAACCAGCCATGAGGCGCACCACAGAAATCAGGATGCCACGCAATTACGCATAATGGAATGTATCGACTACTGCTAAATGTTCTTGTGCTCGCTATGCTTTGGACCCCAAGGCAGGTGCAGTGCCGGACATTATATCTCAAAATGGTCCAACCACAACTACTGGAGGTCTTTCTCAGATGCTCTGTGGAGCCAGGGGACCTGATAATAGAGCGTCTGGCCATACTAAACAAAGACAAAAAATAATGCACTGGAATGCGGAGGGAGTCAGCAAAAAAAAAAAAAAAATAGAAAACATCTTGAACCAAGAAAAAGTGAGCGTATGTTGCTTGCAAGAAACTCACCTCAACGAAATTATAGCGTTACAGATCTGACCGAAAGACAGGCGAAAGGGTGGAGTACTGACCCTTGTAAAAAAAATAATATCACTGCTTCACAAATTGAAGTTTACATGGAAGGGGCTGAGTATCAGACACTTAAAAAATAAGACAGGCAATACAAACCTACATCTGATCAATTACTACTGTCCAAGTGACCGTACACAGGCACTGGGCACACTACCATTAAAAGATCAAATGATTGTGTGTGGCGATTTCAACAGCCACTCACAGACTTGGGGCTATGATCACATGGACCAGAGAGGAGAGAGACTGGAAGACTGGCAGGATGAGAATAAATTCATCTTGATTAACAAACCGTCCGACCCACAGTCTTTCTAATCGAGATCATGGCATACTACAACTACACCTGACCTGGCTTTTCATTCACCAGACCTGGAGTGCAACATTGTACGATTTGTTGGGAAACAACTTCGTGGCAGTGACCACCGGCCAGTCTTTCTAACTGTAGAAAATGAGCTTGTAAGTGAAAGCAGCACCCTCTTGAGATGAACACAATTTGGTGGAACTGCGGTAAAGCTGGGAAAATGTCAATAATATAAAATGACACAAAGCTTTACATAACAGAATTACGACACATACATGACGTTTTGGCGATTAGCCTTCATCGACAAACAAACACATTCACAAAACACAACATATAGTCACGGAGATCTCTTGTGACTACATTTAAACGTGACGACAGGACGAGAAGAATAAAACAGATGAAAAAATGAAAGCAATGAAGAGAACATGAAAATTGGAAAAAGTTTTTGCGTTCAGTGAATGTATCTGTATGAAGGCAATATATGTCTGTATAAATGGACTGACAAGATTTGTCTCTGTGCACATATGAATCCGATTTGCCAGTCTAAGCGGGGACAATATTTGTCTGTCCGTACCTTAGACAAGCTGTTTCTGTATACGTAGGCAAGGTTTGTCTGTCTGTTCAACATACCTGCCAGTGAGTTCCAGGTTTCTGATACCATCTGCTTGTGAACGGACACGGTTGCCGATTTCTGCATGTCTGTAAAGGCCGCTGGAAATACATCTAAGGACACGACACATACATGTACACATTAGTGTTTGTGTTAAATATTTCACGGACGCAAACACAGTAAAATGAAAACAACACAGCTCTAAAACTGTCACTTGTTAGTTAGTTAGTCGCGGTTCCAACTTCACGGCAACTGGTCGTTCCCATTATGCTCGGTTCCTGTGCCAGTGAATACCACATAAAATGCTCCTAACTGCCCCATGTGAAAAGTGGAACAGACAGGAGTCTCGATAAACTAACAACCCGCACAGATACACTGTGCATAATGCTGCCGCCAGAATGTCAACACAAAAGTCATCCACGAAAAATATAGTTCATCGTCGACGAAGCGGCAGTCACTAGACAACCAGCAGCCACACATGTCTGCATAAGGCAACCCAGTAAGTTCTGCGACAAAGCCGGCCGCTACAAATACATTTTAATTATCAGACTTGTTGTTTCCAAGAAGATTGTCCGCCAGTGACTTAAATACTAGCCATGCTGCTTTTTCCCTTCCAACGCAACGCGCAAACAAACTCGTCATCATGAAAACGTTTTCGAATTTGCGGACCATCAAATACTCCCTCTCATATTTTAGCTTCACTCAGTCTTGGAAATTTTCTAATGAGATATTTGAAAACCGCATTCGTTTTCTCCATTGCCTTGACACATTTTATTCATGATAATGTTAATGGCAAGGACGGCAACAAAATCGTGCTGGTGTCGACATGTGCTGGGTTCTCAACGTTCTTACTGCCAGGCTGCAATGACTGACTTAATTGGCCACAGCCTTCTGAGGTAATGGTCAATTCCTGCACGGCTATCCCACTCACAGAGAAAGGAACAGTACTTGGTGTATCCACACTGTAGTCCAAGCAAGGGAGCTACCACGTTTAAGTCACCTCTACAGTAACTTACACACACACACACACACAGACACACAGACACACACACACACACACAAACACACAAACATACACACACAAACACACACACTGACATACGTACATAAATATTGACCGTAATAAATAAACTAGTAGAACATATATTGAAAACTGGAACCATCAATATGTTTTAATGTAGATTTCATTTTCAATATACCAAACTTAGTTCAGATCAGATATTTTCATATCCGATGCATTGTGGTTGTTGACTAGTGTTATGGGTATGGAAATTGCTATTTGCTTTGGGAGATATGCCGTACACAGAAAGGAGAATGATTCGTTTAACACGATTTACTTGGAGACGTGTTTAGTCGTGTGTTATGTCTTGTATTATATTTAAACAATGGTCAAAGGTAAACTGGAGCACTTCAATCTAGGACTGTGTGAATTAGTCTGGCCTAACTGAAAACTGGGAGCCGCGGTTGAGTGGTGACCGACACTCGCCTGCTAGCGCGGTGGTCATGGGTTCGATCCACAGACGTGTAGATTAGAATTTTAAAAATTGTCCTTGGCTCCCAAGTCGATCCAGCTTAAAATGGGTACCAAGAAATGTCTTCTGAAAATAAAGGCGGCCGGTGTAATTCTGACCACATCAGACACCCACTGTGGATTGGTCTATAAAACTGTGTGTGTAGCATCAAAGGCCTAAGGTCTGTAAAAGGAACTTTACATTACTGATTTATTGAAAAGTCAACATTTGCGAAGTGACACCGTTCAATAGGCTACGATTATCGGTCACGTGTTTATAGACAGAAAAGAAGAGGCCACTAAGATATGATGGTAATCGACAAGACGCACAATTCAGTCCCTTACGACTTTAAACAGTGTGCAGGACTACGCTTGAGTTTAAGCGAGCGAACAAAAAAAGAAAAGTAAAGAAAAAAGATATGCTGGTCACAATTTTTCACATGCTACCATCACTCCTACCCCCGTTCAACCTCAGAAGAGAAGTTATATTAGAATCCATCACTAGGCTAACATTAATAATCCTTTGACCGAGTGAGCCACAATTCAAATATTAATTTGAAGGTGATTTTTGTCCAAATGGGGTAATGATAATACTTTTTTGTTTTAATTGGTCACATTGAAATATGCAGCACTTTTATGGAAACTTTGTGGAAAGGAAAGTCAAAGATAGGCCATCCAGAAATAGACAACAATAGACGTGGACCGGACTTGTGTCAAGTGTTGACTGGTAAATATTTAAATAATAGCCCCTGTGATTTGCCATGTTAGTTGGAATAAATATACGTTTCTCCTGAACTATACTCCCTAGTGAGGCCTATTTTCTGTGCTGATCCAACTGTTATCAAATGCACTGCAAGTCTTGCTGACACACAAGTATGTTCTTAAAACCAATGAAGTACTGCCAGGACTGTTTTACACTCTGAAGCAGCACTGGACTTATTGTGCGCACCCACATTTTCAACCATGTATGTGGACAGCTATTAATAATAATAATAATAATATAAATAATACTAATAATAATAATAATAATAATAATAATAATAATAATAATAATAATAATAATACAAGCAACACCAGCTTTATCAAACTATTAAATTATTGAGGAAATTTATTTTTTAAAGGGGGAGGGAGGGGGATATGACTATAGAATCTACTACAGTCCTGCCAGGTGAACCAACAAACGAACTTTATTTGCAAAAGGTCACAAATTGGGCACGCATGCTTGTTATACATTCGGCTCTTCCAGTTACTCATCTTTCGCACATCGGTGATCTGTTATGCATGTCACATTTACATTGAAAAATAAAAACGCATTGTAAAATCAATGCTATAAAGAGATGAAGAAGAAGATATGTATTTTATTACAGGTTTGGTCAGCATGGTCGAATGGGTAAGAATGAGTGTTCTTAAACATACGGTGTGCTGATGCCGAGTTAATGGGTTCAACCGTTACACTGGACAGTTAAACTAAAATGTTGACCTGTCGTCCTTGACTTGGGGACGTTCATTACAAGTATCTCTGAAGTCGGAGTGGGTTCGCCTAATGGCGATGGACACTGTTAATAGGGGAAGCTAATCCACACGCAAAATTAAGTACAACACTGCTAGGAGTAGTGTTTGTGGACTACGCTTGATTTCAAAGCAAGCGAGTGAAAACTGTATTATATTATTTATCCTTTTCATGTTGAAGTTTTTGCCAAAAGAATATTTGATATCACAGAGTAGCTCACCTTTTATTGTGTCTTGTCTTCTTCCAACCTGCAGAAGATAAATTGCTATAATATATATTAAGTGAAGTCACATTAACTTGAGTTAAGAGTAGAACGGAGCCCTTATGGGTTACACCCGTGTACCGTGATGTTTATCCGTCGACTAAACTAAACTAAACATTAACATAATTAAGTACAATTAAGAAATATTGGAAATACAGTTCCTGGCACAATGAGGCAGGTTCGAACCCAGAACTGTACAGGTAAGGACACCCATCCTGCAGTGCTGGGGATTGAACTAGGACCACTGACTTGACATATAAGCGCGCTAGTCACTATGCCACAGTGAATGCATAAGAAGATAATCATTACTTGTGTCACTTTAACAGAAGAGAAGCATAATTATGCGCTCAGTAAGCAAGACACTTGATAGTGATGGTGGTGATGAGATAGGCAGGATCTAGAGTGCGGTGTACAACAAGGAAGGCTGTGTGTATTAGGGATACACAAGGAATCAGCTGGAATACGTAGCCAAGTGCTGCGGCAAATGTTCAGAAATATCGATCATTTCTATACCTGTCATACCACTGAGATAACATAAGAAATAACTTGACACGTATTGATTGGCACCCATACAAGTGAAAGGAATGAGCTGAAACCGTTCTACAATGACAATGGCAATGAACTCAGGAAACAGGTGGTTGCAGGAGTAAAGGTCCCTGTTACAAGCCTAAGGTCCGTTAGGCATGTGGGGCCAGACCTATCATATATAGACCAAGCAGCACTAAGTTAATGATGTGTTCGGTATCACATCGGCCGCCTTTACTTCACAACACATTTCCTGGTACCCATGTTGGGCTGGGTTGACCCGCGAGCCGAGGTTAATATTTTTGTAGATTAGAAAGCTTCCTGATGTGGTACGAACCTTAGACAACGGCTCTGCAGTAGCCGACGTGTCTCTAACAATTATATAGTGAGCTAATGGTTAGAACAGAAGCAGTCAAATAAAGTAACATACAACTTACCGCTTTCAGCATGGCAGACAGTTGTACACGGTTCTCTGCACAACATTTCAGGACATTGCCCTCCTTTCGCTGT